>VXBO01007936.1:139799-251248 GCA_013400135.1 Rhinoptilus africanus
TTTCTTTTTTTTTTTTTTTTGCAGGCAGTGTGGCAGCATTCCTGGAAGTTAAGCAGGGCAATGATGAGCAGATGCCCACATGCACAGCTTTGAGTCTTTAGGTTGCAATCCCTCTGACTCGTGAAGATTATAGTAGGAAGAGATGAGGTTGTGTATTACCATTATTCCGGAGGGGAGAGCCTGTGAAGGAAACTGCCTGCAAGAAGCTGGCTTACCTTAGCTCTGTAAGAACCTAGACCTAATGATTTGTCCAGATTACAAGGGCAAACTGGGACCTTGAAGTAGGTCTTCCATGTCCTAACTCCTTATGTCTTCATCCTGAGAATATCCTTCTTCTTTTGCAGGCTGGAAATATAGTAAGTAACAAGTAAGGTCCTTTTTCCTAATAGCACTGAGAAATGTGATTAGGAGGAGTTATACCATTTTCTGTGATAATGCCTCCTTTTTTTTTTTCCTTTTTTTTCTTGTCTTCTTTCCAACCTTCCTTTTTCCCTGAAAAGCTCAGCCAAAGTCAATGTGAGCAGATGATGTGAATCATTAAAACTTAACAGTATCCTACAAGCACTGTTTTATGCTTCAGGAACAGTATTTTTTCACTGCTGTTTTGTATTTGATGGAGTCATTTAACACCTATGTTAGCAGATGTCAAATTTTCAAAAGCTGGGTATGTTTTGTAGTGAATGAGAAACAACGGAAAAGACAGGAGCTGAGATGCTTCAGGACACCCAGGCATCTCTGCTATAGAAACACTGACTCATGTTGAGGGCTAAAGGTTCATCAAACAACTGTGAGGAGAGCCGTATTTAACCATGAACTGCATTTAATCCCTGAAATCCAGGCTACTCGCTTTCCCTGTGATACAATTTGGTAGATTCAGTTTTTGGTCTTCAGGCAGTAAATGTTGGGACAAAGACTCCCTGGTGTTTTCATCATGCCCATGACAGCACTGAGAGCTAGTGCTCTGTCTCCTACTGGTAATACATTCCCCATGTCGCGTCACCAGGAATGCCAGGATCCATATGCCTGGAGCTGTGCCAGCCTCCTTCACGGATGAAGTCAAAGGTTTCTCTCCTTGTGCACTGCAGCTTTAATTTTGCATCCCAGCTTCTTATTACTGAAAAGTAGAAGTTGAAAAGTTATTATCCTGACTGAAACGTTTGTGGGGGTTCTCTTCAACTAGAAATCTGGCCTGTGAAGTCTACAGAACTCTCAGCTTAGAGGGTTTAATAAAAGTGCTAGTGGCAGCATTATTAATTAAGGTAGTAGATCATTTACAGCTAAAGGGAAAGCTTTTATTTTGCTTCCTGGCTTTTTAATTTTTATCCTTTATTTTTGTGTGATTACAAACTTGTTTTTTTCTGAGACAAAATGCAAAAACCCACAAGCACACCTTCTTTTTTCTAGTTAGAGAAAATCCATCCTTAGCTTACATCAGACGTCTTCATTTATATCCAGAGTGAATTTAGCCATTGTTCTTTGTGGAAGGAAGCCAAAATACTGACATTAGAAACATAGTCATGACTAACTTGATCTTGAAGAGATTAGATTTGAATAAACTTTGAAGGCTGGTAATGTAAAGTAAAAACTATATTTTTTTAATAATTATGATCTTGCCAGCTTAATCTTTTTAAAGAAATAGGAGATACACAGACTTCAACAATAGCTTGTGGTTGAATTTTATAACTGTCATCACAAGGGACTCCAGAGTACATATAGTCTGGAATAAAATGATCTAATACCAGCTGGATACACATGTGATAATCCTTACTGAAGACAATACAGCTATTTAAGTGGAGAAATAGATTTTAGTCTGTTGACTATTATACTACAGAACTAAATTCTTCCCTAAGATGTTCTTCCCATTTGATTTAGCATATATATGTGTGCTAGAAGAAAAATCTATTCAGTATTTTTAGTGTTATACAGGGAACACAAAAGCTTAAGAATAACATCTGTAACGTAGCCAGCAGTTATACTTCACATTTTTTTCTTCTAAATTCTTTCCTTCCTCTATTTTGAAACAACTCCTGCTGGCTGTTCTTATCAGTCCTTTCAGTGTCTTATTCCATTTACTAACTCTCCCCTGAGCAAAGGAAAATCCTCTTCTGTTTTTCTGATGATCAATTCTTTTAAATTGAGCTTGTAAGTAAGTCTCATTCATTTTGCACAATTTATCCACTGAAAAACTTGAAGGTGAAGAGTTCTTCTCCCTATGGAAAGTATTTACAAATAAGGAACCTGCAGTCTTTCTTTCTCTAAGCTAGCACTGCCAGCAGAACTGAAAAGAAATCTCAGCAATCTGCAAGAGACCTGTGGCCAGAGTATCAGCACTACAGTGTGGATTTCTGACTTAAAACTGGCTTACCTACCTGCAAATCATTAGTCTCTGCCAACAGACAACACAACTGTCCCCTTGCCAAAACATAGGAGGCTCCTATATGAGATAACGCTGGCTGAAGTATCTTTATTTCATAGGGCGATTCTCTACCCAGTCTCCAGTTTCAGCTGTAAAGGATCTTCTTGCAGACCGTGAGATGCCTTTGTGACCTCTGAGTAAACTATTTCTCATTCAGGGCTTCATTTAGCCATACCAGCCATGAGTTTAGATTAAGGCTTGCATAGTTAAGCTGGGGGTTAACATTAGCTGTTGATCTATCTATGGTATAAGATATGCCTATGTATGGATGGCACTGTTTGAAGTTGCATCTGCAAGTTGAAAGGACAGAGATCTCCCATGGGCAATGCAGTACACCTGCATCCAGCCTCCTGGTAGCTGATGACAACTTGGGGACAAGTCTGTCAAATGCTGGAGCTAGTTCTGAGAGGCCTGCATAGCACTGTTTTTAAAAAGCCTTAAGGAGTAGCCAGTCTCTGCAACCATTAATTCCTCCTTAAGACATCCTTGTTTCACATGGAGGAAGACTTGCCTTTGGCTTTGACAATAGAAGAGGAACAAAGGAGGCAGAAGAAAGGAGGAGAAGCTCAGATGTGGATTAGCTTAATTTCTGTCTTCTGGGATAGAATTCTGTAATTGTAACTGTTTCTTAGCTTCCCAGGGTTAAAGCAGATTGGACACTGAATCCTTGACTCTAATTTAGTTCTCCATGCTGCTGCTGAGGATGGAGCCAGTGACCCTGGTAATGGAGCCCCAAAACCACAGTGAGAACACTTAACATTTTTTTTTTCCCCAAAAGATGCAGGCCCGTTCAAGTGGTAAATCCATTCTGACAAGCAGAGGATGGAGAGAATGCAGGTTAGCCAGCTTTTCCTGATGTCTCCACTTGGTGTTGAAAGGGTTAACAATGTTAGCATTACTCTAGCAGAGCCTGGTTTTCGATGAATAGGGGCAGTTTGTGCCTTCTCAGTGCCTGTTTCAGGATGTCTTCATCCTGCACAAGGCAGCACTGTATCCATGCCTTCGGATCCTGAAGGTTCCACTGCCTGCAGGGCTTGACTTTTTTTTAACCTTTTTTTTTGGTAAATAAAAGGAAAGAAATAAAGTCACCGTTAACTCTTTGAGGACTTAGCTTTGAATACCTTCTTCCTCCTGGGGTACTGCTGCAGCATCAAGCAGAATTTGCAAATATGTCCACACCTAGCGATTACACTCAGAAGCAAGTATAGAGATTTGAACACTGCAAATCATATAAAGGAATGCGAAATTGTGGGTTTACATTGAATCTGCAGAAGGCAGTCAGCCAAGTGAAAACACACCCAAAATCTACCTCTTTCTGATTTTGATGCCCTACTCCTCAATTCTAGAATAATATTTGTTTTACCGTCAATCACAACATTACTGCTTAAGAATTTGTAAAATTTCTTATTCTTCCATTCTGGTTTTTTTTTGTTTTTTTTTTTTTTTTCTTTTTTTGTCTTTCAGTCTGTTCTCCATCTCTGTTTTTCTTGTCACCTGGAGAATTTTAAATGTTTGTACTGTCCTCTATACACCTCACATTGATCCCCTGTTAAATCAGAACTTGAGTTCAGTGGGTAAAAGATGAGTTAAAGAAGCCAGTAAGCACTTCCGGCTCACTCCATTGCCATGTACGTATGTGGTTTGGGTCTTATCTGAAAATAACTCAATATAAAAGCCAAAAAACAAAGCAGCCTGTCAGTAAACTAAAAGCTATCAGAACCTGGGGGTTGGTAAAAGGAACATTACTGAGGGCTTCTCTGCTCCCGTTCAGCAGCCAGCTGCAAAAGCCTGCCTTGGGATGGACCTGTCAGAAGCACAGATGGGAGTACCTTGGAACTAATCTTGAACACAGTGAAAATTGAAATATGAAGAATTTTCAATGAAATATTCTGTATTCAGCAGAGTAGCATCTGAAACACCAAGGTCTATTTCATGAGAGCGTACCTGACCTGCTCTACCCCCGAGCCACTGGCAGGCTGTCAAGCTTGTGGCCCTGCTGGAGGAGAAGTGCTGCTCTGTTGATTTTGGCATCTAAACCAAATATTAGTGTCAACCTAAAAGTATTAAAAGATGAGATTCCTTATGGGCAAAACTAATTCCATCTTGACACTTTCCTAACAATCACTAGCTCAGGAAGGACATTATGAGGTAAGATTTATCTTTGCCTCTAGGGAAAGCCTCTTTATTTAAATTAAGAAGAAAGATTAATCTGAGGCAAGGTTTGAACTTTTTAATATATGCTATAATATATATGCTAACTAATTTAATATATGTTATATAGGAAACAGGAATGGTTTTTCCTTTACCTTAGAGATAAACATTCAGTGACATAGAGATGTAAGGAAAGAAAGGCAACAAACAAGCCTAACTGTTACATAATGAACCCGCCCAATTTCATCCAGTTACTCCGTTGCAGAAGTCCTGGTTCAGTTTTGGATACCACAAACAGATCTAATTGTTCAGTCAAGACGGAGACCCCTGCACTTCTATTTGCTTCTAGTGTTAATTATGCTCATTAGGAGAACGGCAACCCTATAACCTCAACAAACCTTTCATAATTTTGATAGTACATGTTCAAATAAATCTAGTTATTTAAATGGAGCTGGCTCGGGTTACACTGGAGTAACTGAACACGAGACTGGATCTCTTTGACACTCAGTTTCTGAAGCTGAACAGTTTTCTAACCTGAGGATCCATAAGCCCATTACTGGATATTTGTATATGGATTTTGATGACAATGCAAGATACTTACCAGTAGTTCCTTCCTCAGCTGAAACTCTGTGTTTCCTCCTCCTCCCACATAGTCAATTCTTTTACAAATGAATTAAAACAGTCTCATGCACGTTGCTCCATTTGGCATGTGCCTCGTGATCTTGGGATGGCACATCATTGTCATTTAGGCCAAGCAGTCCTTCTGACTTTAAAGCTATCAACTAAAGATAGTCCTGATTTTTTTTTCTTCACCCATTTTCTGTCTATTATTGTTTTCTACTTCCAATGTTTATTTTTAAGATGAAGTTCAACAGTAACTTCTCTTCAGTCTGCTATAGGGGATTTTTTGCTGAAAAGCAACATCTGGTAAATAGCAAGAAAGCTCTAGCTGTCAATAAGCAAGTTAATATATAAATTCATCAGGGGCATTTGCTCTTTTTAGAACATTACATAATGTATAGCCTGCTCTCTTAAAGATGAAATTTACTACATTTCAGCTATAATTTCTGCTAATAATATAGTTCAGTACCCAGGGCTTTGAATAGGAGACTGATCTCAGTTCTGTGGGTGTACGCTGGAGGGGTCCTCCAAGATTGTTCTGGTGTAAAAGAAACTTCACGTACTGAAGGATCAGCACCAAAAGCCCTTGGCAGAGTGTCTAGGTGGTTGCCACCGCATCTCTGCACTGAGACCAGTTCTCCTTGCGGCACCCGACAAAGCTGCTGCTGCATCCCCTGGCAGCACGGGGTGTTGCCCTGCACAGCCTTCCCGGGCACCACAGGCTTGCGGCTCCCACTCATGTCAGAGCTGCACGCAGATGCAATCAAAACCAGAAATATTGCATTTCTATGGTGTGAGCATGCTAAACCACCATGGAGAAAAAAATGGATTGTGCCGTTCAGTCTGCATCATCACTAGGGTTCCCTGGTTAGGACCAAATCCAGCCCCCCAGTCCATGGAGATTTATTTCTGGGGAAAGAAAGAGAGTGCTTCTGACTGAAAAAGCTGAGTAGTTCTGCAGTTGCTGTACTTTAGAACTGTTAGGGTCTTGGTGGAAATAGGCACTCAATCCTCTTTGTCTTTGACTCCTCTAATCTCCTTAGGCGATACTGATTTATACAGGAGATCCCTGCAGAGAAGCAGGTGCCTCATCATAGTCACCAAGAGCAGCCACAGTAAAAGTGAATGCATTTTCTCCCAAGGAGATCCCAGGTCTCAGAGGAGGAAAAATTGGTGCAGGTGGTGAGGAGCAAGATCGGTGCAGTGGCTTCCAGTCGACCTTCATTTGCATCATAAAACCATCATCTTCCCGAGCACAAAGGGACAGCAGGGCTGGCAGCCTGCTCAGCCCCACAGCAATAGGCATGGTCGGCGCTGGGAATGGGGAGCCCTAGCTGAGCTGGTGAGGGATGGTTCACACATCCCCTCCACCTCTGAAACACTTGGCTCTAGACAGCACTCTTCATCTCTCACTTTTAAGAGTGTTAAAAGGTTTTCTCTCCTCTTTGTGGGGGGTCACCAAATGCAATTTAAGTAAGCGTATTTCTGCTGAAGCACCAATATTTTTTTGGATGCCATTTGTTGTTCTCATTGTTACAAAGAATGATCTTTCTGTTAACCTAATCTAAATGATCACTTGGAGGCTGCAAAACTATATGTCATGTTTAAGCTACTGTATCATGGTGGCCTTGGGGAAATTTTACAGATGCCTTGCCACAATCCATTTCTTCCCCATGACGAGCTACCAGGCTAGTTGCTTGGATTCATTTGCTGCAGCTGTTTACCTCTTTGACCTCAAAGCTACAAAGGTATGGTGCCAATGAAATACAAAGGAGGCTGCCTTTTAAATTGATGATTATAAAAATTATTTTCTAAAGTGAAAAGGGACAGGAGATGGTATTCTTCCAGCTGAATGGAACTACTTGGGTGAGTATTTTGGCTTTACCTTTTAATGATTTTCTTCTTTCTTCCCTTTTTCTGTTAACCTGTAGACATAGATAAATGAGCAACACAATATTAATGTGCTTATTAGTCTGGAATAATTTAAGACAGACTAATATCTCCCTGACAGAAAATTGTCAGCTCAGGTCTATCCTGGCATCAGTCATTGCAAGCTATTAAATTTCTGCAGCAGAGCTACTAGGTAGATACCTCGTTTTATTTATTTCTGCAGTTCAAACATACCCCATTTCCATTTTGACCACAGTTGTTCCTATCTGGTTGTGCTTATTTTTTTGAAGTTATTTATAGGTGATACTATCCCCAGCTAACAACTTAGCATACAAGAGCTGATGAATATTAAACTATAATTTGTCTAAAATCCAAAGGCAACAAATCTAGGTCAAAGATATTGCCTTGGGCAAAGTCCACACTAGTTCTTCTGCATCACTGAATATTAGAGCTCCTGTCTTTCTGTTTAAAAATGCCTATACCTGATCAGGCAGGTGACTTTTTATGAAAGGGGTTTATAATTTAAAAGCATCTCAAAAGGTAAGTGCGGAAATCCTGGGCTATGCATTGCAGAGAAAAACAAAATGATACCCTGCAAAATCCATTAATCTATTCACTGATCTTTGAGATGTGGGTTTGTGTTTGCTACTTGTCCCATTTAGAGGAAGATGGCCCTAAACTCTAGGTGACTGATCTACACTAAGAATTAGGGGAATATGAGAAGCTCCTCACATTCACAATTTTTGAAGCTGTTACTTGGTATAAAACCCCACTAAATTATTCTACTTTGTTATTTCACTTATATCTGTTTTGACGTATAACTCCTGGTTTCCTGGTCATCCATGCTACACTTACACCACTCTATTCATGGTCTCTCATCTGGAGTGAACTAGTCCCCTCCTAATAGAGGCTCGTTTTCTTCTGGGTCCACAGAGAGCATGGCTGAAGTCAGGCTTCAGCAGGAGGTGCTAGCTTTGACCGGTAAGAAAGTGGGCACATCCACACCAGGTGGCTTAAGAGCCAAGGTTCATTCTTTCACAGTCAACAAAGGCCCTGTAGGCACACTCAACGAACATAAGGTGGATAATTTTCTAGCCTGATGGCAAGGATATTAATCTGGAAAATATAAAAAAACCCCTGAGGTTTATGTTTTTTATCATTGATGAAGTAGGAGAGCTGCAGCAGGAGAGCGGGTCCACTGCCTGCCTTCCTCCCCCTTCTCCTACAGAAAGCACTCAGTAGATGTGGTTTTGGCGTTCATTTAAATGGAGATGAAACCTTCCTCCATGCAATGGATTCCTCTGTTGCAAGAGATAATGTTTGCCATTTCTAGGTATACTGAAAGATTAATGCTACAATGAGGAATTCTTTCTATTCCTTGGCATCCTCCGAAGGTGTAGGAATATTTCTGTGCCCTTTTATCTTATTATGGATTTGAAACTTTTCTTGGTTGCATGCCTTCAGTAGTAATTCACCGTTAAATACTGGAACATGGTGGTAAGGTCTCTCCTAAGCCTTCTTTTCTCAAGACTGAACAAGCCCAGTTCTCTCAGCCTTTCCTCATATGGTGGGTTTCTCAGTCCTTTGATTATCTTGGTGGCCCTTCTCTGGACCTTCTTCAGCCTGTACACACCTTTTTTGCACAGCAGGGACCAAAACCGAACACAGCATTCCAGGTGTGGCCTGACAAGCGCTGAGTAGAATGAGTAATGACTTCTTTATCTCTGCTGGGGATGCCCTTGTTGATGCAGCCCAGCACCCTGTTGGCTTTCTTTGCCACAGCCCCTCACTGTTTGCTCATATTGATCTGGTTGTCCACCAGGACTCCCAGGTCCCTTTCCACAGAGCTGCTCCTCGGCCTGTGCTGCACTCCTGGATTATGTTTTCCCCAGTACAAAATCCTTGTTGAATTAAATAAGGTCCTTGTTAGCACACTCTCCCAGTGTATCCAGGTTTTCCTGCAGGGTGGGTCTCCCTTCCAAAGTGTCTGCTTCCCCACTCAGTTTGGGGTCATTAGGAAATTCATCAGGGTACACTTGATCCCATCATGCAGGTCACTTACAGAGATATTAAACAGTATTGGGCCCAATACTGATCCCTAGGGGACCCCACTTGTGACTGGTTGCCAGTTTGAAAAAGAGCTATTTAGCCCCACCATCTGTGTGCAGCCTGTCACCCACTTCCCACCCACTGCACAGACCACTTGTCTAGACTGTACATCATCATTTTCTCTAGGAGGAGGCCGTGGAAAATGGTACGGTATTTCCCTCTATTGAATTGCAAGAGAGGAGGCTGCCACATAAAGGTATCAGAAAGATATTCTCAGAAAGATATTCTCTGACCCTAGAAAAAGGCTCCATATTGATTAATGACCTTACAGACCATGACAGAATTGTAGATAACAGTATGTAAGCAATGTTGCCAGGCTCCACAAATCTCTGTGATTTTATCTAATCAGTCTTCAGTTATCTTCGTGTCGATTTCATAAGACAATGGCGAGTCTCTGTTGACAATAAGTCCCAGTCTCTTGATGGATGTCTCATGAAATGCATTGGAAAATACTCTGAATCCTTTCTAAAGCCATATTGAAGGCATGGCAGGAGATAAAAATTCATCCAGGTGTTTCATTTAACTTTCAACATAAACTTTCTAATTTTTTTTTTCTTAGTGGTACCTGAATGCCTCGAAGTTTTCATGTTTGGACCCAAATTTAGTCCTGATATGTCTTCTTTAATTCAGCATCACATATGCCAGATTAGTGTGTATTAACACTATAGACGGTGCTACAATGAGGTATTTTATCTCAGCACTGATGTGGAGGATTATTACACCACCTGATTTGTAAATTGCTAGACATACATATATGGCTTACACATAGTTAAGATAGAGCAAAATATACAGAAATCTGGTCAAGAATTATGCTTGAAGTAGATACCTGAAAATGAAAACAGGAATCTTAAGCTTTTGAGTGGTATAGCTGGAGTTGTGGGATGTAAAGAAGATGACTGAAATAGGCACCTGAACCATTCTTGTGTCTAAACAGTATCACCGTGGTTTGCCTATGTGGTCCCTGATTTAAAATAGTCATAGGAGGGAAGTGAAGATGCAGAAACCAGATTAGGGAATCTCTAAATATTTGAGCTATATGTGGCCTAGTTCATGAACCAAAGTCTTAATGCGGGTAGTGACTAATGCTGGAGTGAATGAATCTGCAAGGATGACAGGTTAGTTCAACAATACTTGATACAATAGAAAAACATCCAGTATGGTGTCTAAAGAACTGACAAGCATATGAGAGTCATGAATAGCAGTCATTGGGCTATTGAATGGCTTCATCCCATCGGTTACATAGCACTTAGTTGCTGTGCTTGCTACTTTCCACCTTGTGTCAGTAAGGCCACCTGAGACAAACTGCATGACTGAAGTTGCTGCAGTTCTTGAGTGCTGGGAGAGGAAGACTCTAGTGCTGTTGATAGTGGGTAGTGGATAAAGCAGATGACCAGGAATGGCCAAGGACCCTGGAATGGCTGTAGCGGCCACTGGGAGAGGCAAGCCGATGCAGAGGAAAAAGGAAAACAGTAGTAGAAACCACAGGTGTCCCTGATTGATGGCAAACTCCAGTTGAAGCTTCTTCTGTGAACAAAACATTTATTAGGTCACCTAACTAGTGTAGATTCTCTAGTGTCTAATAAGATGAAGTCACATGACAGCCACTTTATTAGTGACAATCAATGAGATTATTCCCATTTACAACATATTTTCATGACTTTTTTTCCTCTGTCAAATTTGGTTGAGATTATTAGATGAATTAAAGTATGGAACATTAGCTGTTGGGAGGAGTGAATATGTGGACAGGTACATACATTCAAGCACAGTCACATAAGTTTTGTTGCTTTCAGGGCTTTATTTAGGAAAAAGTAAACAAAGTCTTTCCTTGAAGTCTGAAGTATTCTGTTTTCTCCCAAGACAACTTTTCAGTGAAAGACTTCTCTTTAAAAGGTCATAGCTAAAGTCTAACATAGAAATTACTGGGGTCATCAAAGGGCTCTTTGAGCTGCAGACAATATGAATGCCAATATAGCATTTACTCACTATACTCTTTCTAGAATATGGCCCTTGTATGGAATTGTGTATGGATTGTAATGATTGTGTATAGAATTCATTAAATCCGTCTAGATGATTTTTTAAAAATTCCTGACTCTCTGAGTAGCAATAATAAACAGAAGAAAAATACATATGAAAAATACATTGCACAGTAGAGAAAGACTTTGGCTGACCCTTCAAACGACATGACATCTTTTTGACTGTCACAAAAAGTCTTATCTGTGTACTAACATTCTTTGTATGCATCCAGATTTGGACATTAGAGGACATAAAGTGGAAATCTCTGGCTGAAAACTTTGGATTTTTACATAAAAAGTGAGTCTCTTTGTCCTTTCTTTTTTACTGAACATAACAAATGGAGCTACAGAGATCCAATCTATCAAGTTCCTGTTAATGAAAAAAAGGATGGAAGCAAACTATTTAAATGCATGTCTACAACTTTCCTGATTGTGCTTCCAGTAATTTAATGTATTTACATCCTTCCGTGATGAAGCATCTTCTGTACTCATCTATCTTGGAAGATCTATGCTGACCTATTTTATGAAATAAACAGAGATCAAATGCCTCTTAAATGCATGTCTACCTACAGTAGTAGATACAAATTTGAGAGATTTGAGAAGTGTCATGCTTAATCCTTATTTGCAGGACAGCCCAGGGATATACCTAAGTGATAACAGCTTCTTGTCTGCTGCAACACATTCCCTTTCTATTTACAGCTTGTCTCCAATACTGCAGAGCTTGCATGTTCAATTCAGAACTTACGTGTGATCTCGGAATATGATCACATAGGTGTCTTCTACACTTCCTGTACCACTAAAGAAAAGAGCTGAAATAACCTATGCCTTGGCTGTAGGCTGAGAATATCATAAATTGGTTGCTGCACAGGAAAAATCACACTTTATCTGGCACATAAGAACTTCTCTTACCTGCCTTTCAACAGTACTTGTCTGGCTACTGTGCTATGGAATGTTTTCCTTTTAAATATCATATTTCATAGTTAGTGAGAAAGATACAAAAAACCCCATAAAATACTTTGTACTGTGGCAACTCTTACTGGTCTCAGATAGACGAAAGACATGTTTTAAGAGATTTAAATACTGCTTAAGAAGGTTTGGTCTTCACCCTCAGCAAGTTTGTGGGTGATATCAAACTGAGTGGTGCGGTTGACATGCCTAAGGAACAGGAGGCCTTTCAAAGGGACCTTGACAAGCTTAAGAAGTGGGCCTATGGGAACCTCATGAGATTCAGCAAAGCCAAGTGCAGGATCCTGCACCTGGGTCAGGGCAATCTCCAATATCAATACAGAATGGGATATGAATGGATTGAGAGCAGCACTGAGGAGAAGGACTTGGGGATTCTGATGGATGATAAACTAGATATGAGCCAACAACGTGCACTCGGAGACCAGAAGGCCAGCCACCTCCTGGGCTGCATCAGAAGTGTGGCCAGTAGGTTGAGGGATGTGATTCTGCCCCTCTACTCAGCTCAGGTGAGACCCCACCTGGAGTACTGAGTCCAGCTTTTGGGTCCTCAGTACAAGACATGGATCTGCTGGAGTGGGTCCAGAGCAGGGACACAAAAATGATCAGAGGGCTAGAGCACCTCTCCTATGAGGAAAGGCTGAGGGAGTTGGGATTGTTTAGTTTGGAGTGGAGAAGGCTCTGGGGAGACCTTAGTTCAGCCTTTCAATAGTTAAAGGGTACTTATAAGAAATATGGGGATAGGGACAGACTTTTTAGTATGGCTTGTTCCGATAGGACAAGGAGTAATGGTTTTAAACTAAAGGTGAGTAGATTCAGACCAGATATAAGGAAGAAATTTTTTACAATGAGGGTGGTGAAACACTGGAACAGGTTGCCCAGAGAGGTGGTAGGTGGCCCATCCCTGGAAACATTCAAGGTCCAGTTGGACGGGGCTCTGAGCAACCTGATCTAGTGGAAGATGTCCCTGTTCATTGTAGAGGGGTTGGATGACCTTTAAAGGTTGCTTCTGACCCAAACCATTCTGTAATTCTATGGTTCTATGATTATCTTGTCTAGGTATTTCTTAAGTTATTTTTGTTATTTTAACTCCCTGATGAAAATAAAATTGCATCTGTTCCTCTATAAGCCCATTTGTTAATACACCTGTCAGCCTTATTTCTTCTAATGTATTATTATGTTTGTTTCCTCATTAAAATTGAAATAAACAGCAATAATTATGCTGATATACTTATTTTTAATGCATTAAAAGCTGCTAGTTTGGATAGTAGATAAGACTTCATAGCACATGCACACTTTCAGGTCTGTAACCACCCTACTTCTCCCATTCCCGTTATTTACTAAAGCATACATACCAAAGCACACATTAAATTCAACATCCTAAAAAGCTCTCATTTTAATAAATAGAAAGCTTTGTCATGCAGAAAAATAACAGATTGTTTTCTTGTATTAGACCTTTTGTGCAGAGGAAAAACATGTAATATCTAAACATATCAGATGCTGATATCACCATGCAGAAGAGCTCTGTCTAATGAAAATCTCTCTTCCTTAAATTTCTTGCCTTGGCAAAGTTAATTTTCATTATTTCTTATGAGGTAGAAAATAACCCATATTTAGATAAGCAATGTGTTAATAGTACTGAAAAGACATAAATGCAGGTTAGAGAACTATTTACTTTTACCTCGTACAGGCATACCTGTTTATTAATTTTTACTTCTTCAACTCACTTTTGCATTTATGCTTCCTGTTATAGACTGTCATTATCAAACTGTTTAGGCACATGATTGAATACCATTAAAAATCAATGGGACCCAAATACACAGTTTAAGTTAAATATGTTTACGTCTTTTTCATAAGTAAAGCCAGACAAAAAATATACCTTTGAGAGAAAATCAAAAACATTAATGTCTTAGTGGAATAGATGTGTTTTTCTCTGCTGATTGTTGATTGCCTGAATCTGTTCCTCACAAAATCAGCAGAACTGTCGCTCACTTGAACGAGGCAAGATCAAGGCCACAATTTTTAGCAGGATGAACACATTCCAGATGAGTGTACCTGCTTTGCCCACCACCTAAAAAGGTGTAGTAGTTTAAGTGATTAAACCCGTTGATATTTAGCAGTTCTTATGGTAAGAATGAAGATGCTGATGGAAGAGTTCTTGCGTCCCATGAGAGCTGACAGAAACCCATGTGCTCTGCTGGACACATTTTTTAAAGCTAAGCCGCAGAATTCCAGACATATATTTTTTAATAATTAATTTTTTAAAAATGATTCATGGGCTACAAATCAAGGTCCTTTCTGTGAGAAAATCACTGAACAGGGAAATAATTGAAAGTATAAAATTTTTTTGCATGGGTGATTTCATCTAGATGTAAACAAAATTTTACATTTCATCTCCAAGAGTAGCCTTGAAGAACAGACCTTTGTTTAAAAAATTCTGACTCTGAGAAGACCTCTTTAGGAAAAAAAAAGTCCTACCATTGGTCACAGACTCATTTCTTTCCTAACAGTAATTTGTAGATTGACATCTGCATATTTTCTAATATGATATGACATGCCAGATTATTTCAATTTGAGCTCCGTAAACGGACAAGTGCATTTCTCAAAAAGTAGCTTGAAGTTTTTCAGCATTAGAAATTTAATGACTCTGGTTCACCACTGTGAGGATGAAATTCTGGCATATAAAGCATTTTCTTATTGATGGTTGTTATTTCACACTTGGAGCTTGTTATTAATATCAATGTTGATATTATTACCATTAATTTTGTTCATATTATTACTATTTATTATTGTTTATACTTATGCTATAGTGATACATTATAACCATAATATCCAATAATGCATGGTAATATGTGGTAATATAGTAAAACAACAGCAATAATAATAATGATAGCTGATAAATAATTAATAGCATTACTTAAATACCCAAAGCCTCCAATCAGAAGTGAAGGCTCACCAGGTTCTAGAGCACTTAGAAAAGCCGCAGTCTTTTTCCAACAAAACATATATGTAAATTCTTTTATGACAGGCAAAAACATGCTAATCTATAGAATTTCTCGTTAATGAAAATTGTAATTTTTTTTTAGCCACGGGATCATTAAGGAAAAAGCATCTCTGAAGTTATGCATGTTGTTGCTTATTCTCATCCTTATGTAGTTTGTTTTTTTCTGAGAAATGGCAATAATCCTGCAGGGAATTTGTTTCTCGGGGCCTTTCTGAAGCAGTGGTTTTTCCTGTTCAGCCATTGCTGACGGTTTTACTCAGTCTCTCTCTACCAGGCAGCCTGCTGGACTTACTGAACAACTCCAATCACCTTCTTACCATCTCTTGCTACCAAAGATAACCACAAACAATTATATTACATAGGAGTTGCCTCAGGACTAAATACAAAAGCCTTTAAATCAGAATTATAGGGATTTTTAAAAAGCCTACCAAACTCTGCCATGTCTTCAGGCAGCGAAGAAACAAAAAGCTCACAGCTTTCCTAATTGGAATACTAGAATTATTTAAAGTCAATACAGCTCCTGGGTTTCTCCTGCCTCAGAGTACATTCCTTTGAAAACATCAGCCAAGGGCTTTAATAATTTAAATACGATCTTCCATTTTGTGTTGTTGTGTTTGTTTTTTTATTTTTTTTTTAAATCCTGTAAAATAGAAGATCTAAAGTATCAAAATCAGTAATAAAGGGCTGATGGACACACGGGCCTGCTTGACCTTATTATGTGCACAATATGAGAAGAAGATTCCTTTTCCCTGGGATAGCTGATTAAAACAGCTGAATAAGAAGAGACAGGGGAAAGGAATGATGTACCTGGCTGAGGTCATTAGTCGCTCTTTACTTCAGCTCAGACAGAACTCAAAGAGAATTGACTTTACAGTCAGCTCCCGTGGGAGCACTGGGAATAAGCAATATGCACAGATATTGGTAGGCGCTGGTTGTCCAGCTAGAAGAGCGCTGCACTTCAGAGAGGAGAAAAAGCTGAGATGTACGCTTCATTACTGGGGCCCTGTGATGCTCTTACAACCTTCAGAAGACCCCCAAGAGAAAAGTGTTAAAGCTGAATTATCTCACTTCCCTAATAAGCTGTGCCAATAGAAAATCCCAAATCACACCGCCAAATCTTAACTGTCCAAAAATTTGGGGAAAATTTGTCCCTGGATTACAAGACTTGGGGCCGCAGGATTTCCCAGCCCTAATGCGAATCAGAAATACTGACTGTTATTTGTATGTCAGCCCGGAGAGTCAGCTCTAACTCAGGCAAACCACAAGAATTTCTAAATTAGATCTGTTACAACTCAGTTCCAGTTCTGGGAAAGAAAATATGCTCTTATGATCATTCGTTCTGTCTATCTGCCTGTCTATGTATGTATGTATGTATATATGTATGTATGTATCTGTCTGTCTATCTATCTATCCATCCATCTATCTATCTATCTATCTATCTATCTATCTATCTATCTATCTATCTATCTATCTATCTATCTATTTTTTTCTATGCCTATACCAGCTGATTAGGGCAGCCATAAGATACTACTTAAAAATGCAGGCTCAGATAAGGCAAAGTAAACATTTTCATACCTCTGGGAGCAACATAGTTTCTCCAGGAACGCTGTAGTCATTAGTACCCATATGTCTATGCTGCTACATTTTCAGAACAGTTCTGGTCGCAATTATCCTCCAAACTTCTCCCTGGGGTGACTAGGGAATACTATTCACTGATCATGCCGAGATGCCTTGTATGCATTTCTGTTCTGAAAATTAAGATAATTAATAGTATGGACACAGGCTGTTCCATGCCATTTGGCCTCATTGCCAGGGAACTATCTTAGGTGTCTTTATTTTATTCATATTTTGTTGAAGGAGGCTTGGTAATTAGGCTGTTCAGGAGGCAGCCATGTCAACAGAGGTTTGGGTGGAACCAAAGCTCTTGGTTGGTGGTACATATGCAGCTTTGTGGTCACAGCTCATGATGTACGGGACTGTAGCTGAATAAGAAACATCTTTGTCTCCAGCTTTCAAAGTTTTCACAGAAGTGCAGACCAAAAATGAATAAATATCTGTTGGATCCTCTGTGGCTTTTCCTTTTCTTATGACTCATTCTGTTTTTCACATACAATCCAATGCCTGTCAGCCTGACATGGGTTTATGGGATATAATTGTATTTTCTCCCTCCAGCTATTTTTGATGGATCCAAAGGGAAGATCATTAGATAGGGGAGGAGAAGCGTTATGCTGGTTACGGCAGAAACAAGAGAGGCTGCATTTGTAAAAGTGAGGGAGAATGAGAACACTTTCACTGCTAGGAATGTAAATGTCTCTCAGCCTTGCATGTACATAATCCAGAAGCAAAGGAGAGAAGGTTTCTCAGAGCCCCGACACAGCTGGTTGTTCTTCCACACTGAAACACTCTGGAGATTTCAGACCAGAGCAAATTTCACAACATCTGGATTAGTTTGAAATTCACTTAAATTCATTCTAGCAAGCTTAATGGATAGTCTGGGGAGTCTTAGGAGTCTTCGTCATTGGAGGTCTTCACTGCAGCTTATAAAAAACCCCTGTTCAGAACTGACCTAGGTGAATCTGCCTTGGTGCAACCACTGGCCAGTTGATCATTCGAGGTCTCTTTCAGCCCTGCTTTTCCAAGTTTCTCTGAATCTAATGTAGCTGGACAAGAATGTGAAAAAAATGAAGTTTTGACTAAAGTCTGAAAAGAAACTAATTTCTATGTTCATTCCAGAATCCAACCAGAGTCTAATAGATTTGTGTGTACATCATACAATATATTAATAACAGAATATTTTTAGAACATATTGACATTTCTTGGTATCACCAGAGTCAGAGATATTTGAATTGTTGGAATACAAGCACTTCATTTTTTTTTCTACCCCCCACTGCCCAGTTCTCTAATAAAGAACTTACATGTGGAAAAGTTAAATAACTGCATAAATTTAAGCAGCACAGTAAAAATAGCTATTCACAAAGGTTCAAAAGACTAGTAATTAATTTACGCACTCCCTTTTCTTGCTTATTTTATGAATGGACATACCTTGCCTCTCTTAGATTACCCTCTGCTAGCAAGTGACTTTAAACATTTATTACTTGAAAAATTCAGGTCAGGTGCGTAGCACCTACCTTACAAGACACAGTGAATTGAAAACATCTTCATCCAGTGTAGTCAGCTAAATGATGTGGGAGATGGCACTGAGGTTCACAGAAAGAGACTATAATACTAAGGAATTAGAAAAGTTTCTGAACACAGTTGCAGATTCTCCCCGTTATGAAAGATACAATCATTTTTGGCAAAGCTCTGCACCTTGGAATAAGCTTTAAATCTTTAAAAGCCAAGTAAACAGACAACAAAGTCAACAGTCACATTAAGATTAAATCATTTGAAAGCATCCACATGTCTGTGTGTTCTTATCTGTCTGTGTGTGCAAATATTGTGTATTAAGAATTATCAGCATTAGAATTCAGGAGGGTAATTAAAAATATTTGAGGACAAAGACAGTAAATAAAAAATTCTGTGTGTCTCATTCAGCGTGAAACCATAGCATCAGTAACAAGTTTTGTCCTTGCAGGAAGGAAATTGCATTTTAGAGGAGATTTGTATTTTTAAAATGATGTTCACTCATTGTAGTACAGTAAAGAAAAATAAAAAGTTTAGAAAAAGTTTGATTTGGCACAACTAGGAGGACAAAGCAATCATACTGAGTTTAGTAATTCCAGTGTGCATCCATGAAAGCCTCTGGAAAGAGACCTTAGTCTGCCTCCTGGGAAGACATATATTAGTGACAGAATGGGAAAATCAGTTATGGAAAAACTTACAGCCTCTGACTTACTTCTGAACCATATGCATATAGTCCTTTCTGCCCTTTCTATCCGCTGTAATGACATACCTATCCTGCTGCTGAATCGAAAACATGGCAGGCATAGGGTGGAAAGCAGTGATGTGCTATAGACCCTCTTTGCTGACTCAAGTTTATTTTAAAATATTAATAAGCTAACTTCATATTGCCAGGCTGCCTGCCAGATCAAGTATTATCTGTCTGCATCTCTCTAACTTTATGCCAGATCAGGCTTTCTCTTTTCTTTTCTAATTGGCATAAAATCAGCGTAAAAGTGCATAGCCAGCACAAATAGAGAGAGGATATTTGCCCAAGCATGATCCAGACCAAAGGTGCATTGTTCTGTAGAGTAGATCTAGTTCTAACACACATAGGACTATGGCCTCACAAATGCTGCCTGGAAGTGTCCACAAGGTTCAGCCATTAAGGCTGAAGGACCCCAGTGGAGCCCAGGGAGCTAGAAAAGCCCCAGAGAGCCTGCAGAGACTTCTACCACCAGGGTCCAACCTCCATGTAGCATCCTTGTCACTCCAGTTTTGAGAAATTTTGTGTCATGACAAGGCAAAGACTTCTGCAATTCACGTTGTATATCTTAGGAGCAAAAACACAAGTCTAGATGACCTTTAAAGGTCCCTGTCCCTTCCAACCCAACACATTCTATGATTCTGTGATTCACAGCAGTGATACCAACAGCCAATTAGCCAGATTTCTATCTGCTTTGGTGTATGTCTCAGGTCCATAATATATCTCTTTACAGTCTCTAGCTGTATGATTATCTGTAACTGAGTGAATTGGTGTAAAGAGAGCTTGGTATGCCCACATGAGTTACAAGTCATCCCCCTGGATTTCAGTGAAGTACTTAATCAAGCATAACAGAGTTGTCTGACTCACTAAAACAAGTGTAAGAGAAACAAGGTGAAAGCCCCAGATGACCAGGAGTTCTATTTTTATTGTGTGGTTTGAAGCCCAATTTGCATGAAGGTATAATCTATCAAAAGTAAGGTATCTGAGGGAAAATTGTAAATGCTGACTCCCTGTAATGTGAGATGCTAAAAGTCATAAACCACAATAGCATCTAAAGTCACAGAAAACATGCTTGTTATTAACAAACTATATGTTATTGCATGTGAATGTAAATAGAGCTATACAAAGAAATTAGCTAATATGGCTATGATTTGATGCTGGCATACTGATTAGCCCTGTATTTATATTTCTTTTATGAGTTATATTGATTACCGCTCTGATGATGCAAAAATCTTATATAGCATTTCAATATTACAATAATTTTTATATAATTGTTCAACACTAATAATAGAAGATGGTTTGTCTCCAGAAACAAGTCAGACTTCTGGCTTTTTTCTCCTGTCCTTGCTTCATTACAGTGATGTTGCCAGTTATATTCAGTGATAAACACAGCTTACGCACTCCAGGCCAAAATTGTTTTAAATGACTATAAAAACTGTCATTGGTTAATGTACGAGGAGATGGGTAACTTGAATTATAAGTAATAAAAAATCTAAAATAGTCTTAGAAAGATTTTTCTCAATTTGTTTCCCTATGAGATGACAAGAAGTAAACTCCCCGTTATTTGACTTACCTGTTAAAACAAAAGTGACTGTGTACCTTCAAAGACAAATGTTCAGTCAGAACTGAAAACTCAAATGTTTAGAAGAAAGTTCAATAATGTGCATCTGCACTGGAATAAAGATTGCCCTCTGGGGCTATTACAGAAACACAGCATTGCCAGAGGGAGAATTATTCAAGTTTAAAAGTTCTCCTTTATTCACCAGTCCTGTGAAAGAGAAGTGTGAAAATAAGATCTTTTTAAAATGAAGTGTCGTGACTAAATATTAAAGTCAAAGAAGGTGACATAGGAATAACTCTGTTTAGGAATAGACAAGGAAATTCCATTTTAACAAAGCATCAAATATCAAATTAGAACACCATAGCAGCAAGGAATTCAAGTTCCTAATTCTGCTAACATTTTAATATATTCAACGCTGTGTGACTAGTTATTTTTTGCTGTATGACGTGGCTGAGAATACAACATCAGCATTAAGCAAATAATGGGAGTGTTGCTACGGGCTTCAGTGAGAGCAGGCCTTAGTTTAATGTGTTAAGACATCACCCAAGTAATTTTCTTCTTGCCATCTTCAATTTGGTATAATACATTATCATAATAAAGGGAGCTGGGAGAAGCAAGACTTGATTAAGTGTCAAATGCTCTCAGAAACTCAAAAAATGGAGAGTTTTAATATCAGTTCTTTGGCTTCCAAAGCAGAAAATAGTCTTAAAGGACAAAAGAAAAATGGGCAAGGAACAAGTTGGAACACTCATATTTAAAAATAAAAGTACAAAAATAGGCCCTTGAATTCCTGCTGTAAACAGTGCAGACCTGACAGGAGTTGATATACACTCTTTTGTATTGTTGAGTTTTTGTCCAAGACCCTCAAAAATGACTAGGGGCTAGGTGACCAGTTCCTGCTTATTTCAGTATGCATGAGGCTGGTAGCTGAATGAAAGAGTTGGGAGCTTCATAAGTTTATACCTTTGTTTATCCACATTAAGAATAATATTTTGTGATAAAAGTATTCAGACTTCTCTTGAAAGCCAAAATAATGATTCTTAATATTTGTGTGAGCTACTTTATTGTTTTATCTCTACTTTGCTTATGAAAAAAATAGAGCTATAAAGCAACAGTGACTTGTTTAAAGTTACATTCATTATTTTTTTTGACCGCTACCTCTCCTGAGGAATACTAATATCCCCTATCTGCAAGCAGCACTGGAAGGATGAATTAATTAATATTTGCAAAGGGCTTTCGAATCCTGAGCTGAAAGGTGCTAGATAAGTGTAAAGAATTATACTGTAAATTATGCATAAGTATTGTGAATGCTGCTTTTTCAGATGTGTCTGCTACAAAGATCACTCAGTAGTTCAGACATCTAAAACACGGATGATGCAAGACTGTTTAAGAATTGATTAGTATACCATTGGGGGTATAAGAATGGCAGTCTACAGCAATGCAGGAGACAACAGCTCCTATATCATGAGGAAAATGACATTTCGTTACCATAAGAAGTTTCTTACACCTTTGAAGTTGCATCTTAGTTCAAAGTCAGTCAGTATTCTTTATTTTTTCATATAATTATGAAAGTGGTTTCATGTCAATAAGTTCTTTTTTTAAAGTGAAAACAACCTAGATGAAGCACTCATAAATCCAAGGAAAACTCCCTCTTCTCCGTTGCTATCAGCCACGATTCTGGCTGATATTCCCAGCTCTCTGGAAAGCTGCTTAGGAAGCTTCTTAAGCAACTACTCACAGTTACATTGCTTTAAAACCAGGGCTGAATGTGAACCATGAAGTATTCTATTCTTCAAAGGCCTGAAGAAATAAAACTGTAAATGAGAGAGAAATGACAAAAGAAGGAGCAAAATGTGCATCTGGTCACCTAATAGTGAAGGTTTTTAGGATGGGAGTGGTCAAAGAGCCCTGAGTACAAAGGACAGGGTTTGTCTGAGTCCAGGTCTATATAATAAGCAAACTTCTTTCAGAGAACTGACTACATTGACTACCGAGTAGATGAGACAGCCCAAGGAAGTTGGCTAAGTCCCTGACTTCAATGTCTCTGTTGGGATTGACTTGTACTAAAATGGGATTGACTGGTCCTGGTAGGTGTTTTCATGACACAAAGGAAGGAACGAACCGCAGGTCTAATGACTATTCAATTAGCAAATTACATTTCAGTAAATAATCTTCAGAAACTGAAAATGTGACATAAATTAAGAGCAAGGGAGAGGAAGAGATTTGCCAGTGTTCTCTTTTCAAGGGCACTGGATGGGTGAAAATGCCCAGTTGATCTTTGAAGTATGTCTTTCTCAATGAAACATCTGAATAATATCTGCTAAAAAAAATCATAGAGCATCTGCCACCAAACCAAGCGAAACTTGATTTCCCCAATTTAAAAGAATCCACCAGCAAAGCTGTCCTGTTCCCTTGACAACCTCAGTCTCTCCTCTGCTGGCCATGAACTTTCTTCATCCTCAATTAACACATTGGCTCTTGTGCCTACAGGGCTGTCATCTCCTGCCAGCTGAGTGGCACAAATTCCATGCCTTTAGCAGTCCTAATGGATGTATTCAGGCTCATAACAAAAGGTGACCTACTAGGCAAGAAGTAGAATATATGTAGACCTGGAGGACTGTGGTGGTGTGAGCTGCAGCTAAAGCCTAGGTTTGATTGGGAAAATAAAAGTTCTGAAGCTGAACATTACAGTGGGGAAGAAACACAGAAGACAGAAATCCATAGCAAAAGACAAGCAGAACATTACAGCAAGTGTGTAAGGTTAAAACAAACTTTTTGCAGTGGATTAATAGTTAGGCAGGAAAGGAGGAAACAACAGAAAAAAATACTACAGCAAAAGTTGAAAAGAAAAAGCCCCAAAAAGGACTGGGTGGCAGCTGGAAGGACTGCAGGAATAAGGCATTGTCTTATGCTTTCCTTTCTGATGCTATCTACTTCATGTAATGGCGTGTCACTATGATTTGAAAAACAGTATGTGTCTTGTTGGCTTTTTTATTTCAAAACCAAAGAGAGAAAGTCAGAAAAATGTGACCCTGCCTGAGAGGCTGCAGCAGCTCTGTGGCCTGTATGAAAAGATCATCGAGCTGAGAGTGGATTTCTAGTTATGCCCTGCTGTGCCCAATAGCTTTCCACCAGCCCTCCATCAGTATTGACAGAGTGTAACAACCCTTCAAATTTCTCATCTCCTACCTGTGGCGAGGTAACTTCTTCAGAGGATTTGAAAGCCAGCCCAGAAAATGAGAAGCAGATAGAGTCCTGGGTCAGTCTTTCATCCAGACCTTGTGTGATCACCCCGGCAGAGGTGAGCACAGGTTATAAAATCCATCTCGTAAGGGGAGTTTGAACACAGCAGCATTTACAACTTGGGAGACTCAAATTAGTGTCTAAATAAGAAGTTAGATTCTTCTTTTCAAAGCTGCCAAGCAAAGACAAGGTGGTGGAGCGTTACATCCCTGACAAACAGGCCAGTGGTATTTAGCTTGTTAAAGGGGTGATGTCTGCTTGTTTGAATAGTATTCAAACTGTCAAACTTTAGCAAAGAATTAACCATGTTTTCATTGTAAATATTTTAAGAGTAAAAGGAAAACGATATGTGCAATATTGTTTTGCCATGACATTTTCAAAACAGAAGAGAATTTGTCCCGGGATCAAGTGGGCATATAATGTTAATGATTTGCATAATAAGGGTGACCTGAAGGAATTTTGAAGTGAAACAATGACTATGCACTAAGTTCTTTCAAATGTCCTAAGAAAGCATTTGGAACAGAAAGAATGGCTCTTTCGTTTTTACCTCCCTTCACTAATAGGAACTTTTGGATTAAGTGTGACCCTGTTAAACTAAGCCATATACTAGCTAGACACTGATATTTCACTCAGCGAATGTATCTTGTAAACATTAAAATTGTTTGAAAAAATTATTATCACTAACATGTTTTAATATGATGCCAGCTTAATTATATTTTTTTTAATTATACATAATAAAAATCACCTGCATTAGTGAGCTTGTTAAGAAATTATCAGCAGATGCAGACAGAGTGAGCAAGATAGTTTTCTGTTATGGCAGATACTTCATTGGGAATTTGTTATTGCAGAGGTGTACGTGAACTGGAAAATCACATCCCCCTGCCACTAATTTACACAGGAATTTAAAATTAATTTTTCACGGAATACCAAATGCCTTTGTGTGTTCATAAGGTATTAGGCCATATGCCACACATTATTTTGCCAGGTGTTAACATGGTAGAGAAAAATTACATGCCCCCTAAGATATCTGAGATATTTTGAGAGGCAAAAGTAAAGTAAGAATATAGGATGAAAATAACAATCTTTGGAAAGAATTTTTTAAAGACTTGAAAGGACTTAAAAACAATGTTCTTACAATTTCTCTGTAAGAACCATGATATATACATTAATCCACAGACTTTAAAAGATATAGCAGATATATAGTGTTGATGAAAGTTCTAATGGGACCTATCTTGTTCAATGAAGCACTCAGTGACTTACAAGCTTTGTTTAAAAAAGTCAATTTTAAATGCTTAAAGTGGAGATTATAGCAGAAAAGATGGTCCAAAGAGATTGTACTAGCACCATAAATTATTATATTGGGATAGTCCTTTCTTATGGTTTTACCTGTTAAGTGTTACTGACCATTCAGGAGTGGGAGGGAAATGAATTATTCAGGGTATGTGTTAGAAATGAACTGCATTTCAGTAGCCTATGTCCAGTCTTAGTGACTATCAGATCCCCAGTTCTCAAATAATTTCTAAATACCAAAGTAAAAAAGGAATATTGTTTTAATTCCTCCCTGCCTCTAGGTCAATAAAACCATGCACATAAATCCACAGGCAGTGATATAAAAATGCCATACTTTTATTATTTTCTCATAACAACGCTCTCGTCTGAAACTCGTATATGTTTGCATGAGGCCATTTGAAGATACTAAGATGAGCACTATAGCATATCCTTAAAATAGGAAAACAGATAAATACATCCTTCAGGCATACGACTAGTAACAGAAACACAGCCCATCAGCAGAGGTGTTAAATCGTTTGCTCAATTGAGCAGATTTTCAGCCTGCTTGAATACTGTTCATCAGCTCTCGCCTAATCTTAAATTATTGTAGTCGTTAACATATAATCATTTAGTTGTACCATGCTGTGTTTGCCTGCTACTGAAAAGCCGTAGAGCTACTCCATGAGCAAATAATTATTAGGACACTGGTTCACTGTTCATTTCGTAACGTCTGCTGTCAGGTTTGCATCGCTTTTTCTCCAGGCAAATGCTAGTGGTTACAGGTAAGATTCACAGCACTGTCTGAGACGCAAGTAATAAATACTTAACAACAGGGACTCTCTTCAGCTCAGACCTCTGCTAATTATTCTGTGCAAGTGCCTGCCAAATCTCACCAGGTTCCCCCTTCTTTCCCCACTATTAGTTCGGTAGGGTTGCATTCAGTGCCATTATGAACACCAAAGGACACTAAACACCTCCTTTATGGCATGGGCCATACTGGTGTTTCATCAGCTGCTTAACAGGCTTTAGGCTGTGACACTGAGCAAATTGCTTCAGCTTAAGCAGAGGTTATGGGTATGATGACATTTTTCTGTGTGAAATTCTGTACTCTACGTGGTTCAAGAGCCTTTTGGGTTTGCTTCTGGGAATGTCCATGCAAAAGGAGTTTCACAGTCTGTGAACCTGACTGTTAGTCATCCTTGTGAACACAAATTCACGCAAGCTCCTCTGCTGGGTCCAAATGAGTACTGCTATACATGAGTAACAGGTTGCACAGGCAGACCCTATAAAATAGAGCAGTAGCACAGAAAAGTGCTTTGCAAAAATACTTATTACATGATGCTTGCTTTTTGCTCTTGCACAGAAATTACAGGTAAATGTTGATGCAACAGATGATATTAAACAACAGTTACCAGATAATAGAGAAATCAGCAATGGCGTTTATTTTCTAGAAGTCACTGAGGAGACAACATGGTAAAAACTGGAGATGGGCTCAAGCCAACTTTTACATGGAATTTGGGAGTGCTAAGAAGCTGAATTACCAGTGAGGCCAAGAAGCCAGTTACTTCCCAGAGGCATGGCTAAGGCAGTGGCATGGCTCAGCCCCTTTACCAAGCCTTGCTTCCAGCTCTGCCTTCACATGTGGACTAAAAATTCCAGTTCAGACCTGGGAGGAGATGTCTCGGGCTTGAGACGTATCTCCAAGGTGAACAAGCAGACAGAAACTTTGTGACATTTAAGAAAGCATGAGGGAACAGCTCACTTCAAAGTATCTTTTCTTTTTCTTGCACTGAGAGTAGCACCAGAAATGCTATTTTTGTAGTGTGAAGTTCAAATCTTTCTATAGCTGGCCAGAACTGTGGTAAGAAGAAAGATATGTCAATATTCTCAATCACTTCTTAATCAGACCTGAATAGCTATTGACTATCATGCTTTTTACCTCTAATCTCTCAATCCAATTAAAAATTCTATAAAATGATAGAATGTATTAGATAAAGAATAATTTACCAGGGACAGTCCCATTGATTTCAAAGAAGACTTGGTTCTCTCCTTTACAGTGCAATCTAAAATACGCACTTCATGAATTGTGAGTATATTATTTATTGGGCAAAGGCCCAACTGATTTTGAACAAGATTTCAAGAGAATCGCTGGAAATAAAAAGGACCAGATCACGTCAAGGTTCTCTGCAAAGAATGAATAGTTTTTTCCCCATATTTCATGTTCCTTATTATGATAAAAGTAACTATGTCACATCATACAACATTTTATTAATGAGGCCAAAGTTTACTAGGAAATCTCTGTGCTTTGACTTTTGTAGGGTCACCATAGGTATATGCCAAGGTACAATTTGTGTTACAATATTTACAACTTATTTTTTCCCTGCATTTAATTTAATTAGGTTTAGTATTGCAGTATCTTTATACTAGCAAAATGTCACTGGGAGCTAGATACTCATACCGTTATATACAGTGAACAGGATTGATGTATTGGCACTTTTTTAAAAAATAAGGTACAATTAACTGTGACTGCAAATATGAGAGTCTGAGCAGAGTCTTGGAACCATGCATCAATGATTCTTTTTAGGCTGAATGTGAAATTCATGAATTTCAATAAGTTTCTTTTGTAAAAGACCTTTTGGTATGTTATTATTTTCAGGCATTATCGCTGAGGAAAAAAGAGGCCACTATTTAATATATAATGCTATTCTGGCGTTGGCACCTGGAATTCAACAGCACAAACTTGGTGGTAAATAGACAAAAATATCTGAATTTAATTTAATGTTGCCTTTTTTACTTTTCAACATCTTCTATCCTGAGAAAACATTCAAAAAACAGAGTACCTATTGTTGGCATTTTCCTGTTCCTGTCACTATTTAATAACAATTTTAAGGCACTGCTCAATATTAAAGATAATTCAAAACCAAAAATCCGTCTTCGGAGAGGCATTTGAATAAATATAAAATGCAATCATTACAATTTTATGCATTTTTATAAACTTATAAAATTATGCGTATCACATGTACCATATTGTCTAAGCAACAGCTGGTTCCACAACTGAGGGAACATATTTACTGAAATTCATGGGGCAGAAATTCTGTAATATAAAATTTTGTGCTTCAGGAAATAGTACAGCCATTCACTGGCATATTATTAGGTGATTATTCTGTGTGTGTTTTCTTCTGTTATTCTCTGATATTGCTTGTTCTGCTGACAGCCAGATTGACAATATGGACTAAACCAGACCATTCGTCTGCTTTGGCAATTCCTTTGTTCTTCGGAGAATCTTACGCTTGTCATATATATCTCATATCTGACATTGTACCCATCACTAAACTTCCTTGTTACCTCTGGGACACCCTTTTAGACTTTACTTGTGATGGTCACATTAGAAATCTTTCTGAAGGGAGATGCTCTAATAGTACAATTTGCTTTGTCTAAAATGTTACTGTAGGGGCTGATAAATGAAAAAAAACGTGATTCAGTTTTCACTTTGCTTTTTGAGAGCAGTAATATACTTCAGTCCTTCATTGAGCAAATCACTCAGCCATGTGTGCCTACTCACTGTCTCTCAGTCCTCAGGGAGGAGAGCCGCTGCTGCTTTTACCACTTTCTACATAAACCAAACAACTCATGTTCTTTATCTTCTTTTCTTTCTTCTTTTTTGGTGGTTGTGGTTTTGGGTGGTTTCTGATTTTGGGTTTTGTTTTTGTTTTGGGGATTTTTTTCACTGGTAGCTGGAAGTCCTTTATTTCTTTGTGCCCTAATAGATTCAGTAACCCTCTACAAGAACTTTGGTCAGGCGGTCTGCAGAGGCCAAGAGCAAATGAAATTTCATTGCCAATAGAGCCTGTCTCTGCAACCCTGAACATTTCTGACTTCAGAAATACTTAATATTTAAGCAAAACTCCCTGAGAAGACTCATACTAAAACTAGAGTTGGAAAGATGATGGAGTAATACATGATTTTTGGAAAGTGGGTATGGGATCTCAGTCTATATGTTAGTGTAGGTAAGAGGAAAGAGATAGTCATGAAAGAGATGCAGCTAAGAAATTCTTTATGTGAACCCAGTTGTTGTCTAAGTGTGTTTCAGAAGTAATTTTTTGGGAAGCTGAAAAACAACCACCATAGGATCATTTTCTTTTTTTGATGTGAATCAGTTGACTATTCAAATAAGGCAGAAGCAATGAGAGGAATGAGACCTTTTTTTTTGGCAGAGAAAATTTTTATTGCATAATTTTGTCTTTGATTGGGGCAAAATAGAGTACTGCAGGGAACAAGAACCCGAATGCCATCCTTAGTGCACTATGAGGAAAGAAGTAATAATGCAGAAGATATTAGAACAGCAGGGGCATTTTGATAAATTAATCCAAGATTTTGGGAGGGATAAATGTCTGTTGTTTTTGTACTGACATTTGAAAAAGTCTGGCAGTAGGTTTGCCTGAATAGGAGAGTGCTACTGGTTGCTACTCACATGTTATGCTGTTAGCAGGACATCTCTTTCTTCCTTATATATTTAACTGTGAAATTTTGAAAGGGGGGGAAGTATCATCATTGGACTTCAGTCTAACTGACTACTTTGATCCTGAAGACACTTGCTAGGGAAAATCTGAAAATTTTGTATGGTTATGGGGCACACAGGAATTAGATGGAAATCCTATAATGTAGGCACAGACTTTTCTAAGAAATCCAGTAAAGTAATTCTGATGTTCCAATGGCAAATTGAATGTCCTGCAAAATAGTTCCTGACTCCAACCCATAACAAAATTTCACTGAAGACTTGGGCGGTGGTGTAAAACACACACAACTTTTATACTTGGAAGTTAACATTGAAATGGATCTAAATTATTTTGGAGATTAGGATTAAAACGTTATATACTCTTCTTAAACTGGAGCAAGTGTCTAAAATCAATGAGGACATTCAGTAAAGACAAATGGAAGTAAGTTCACACATGGAAGAGTAATCAAATTCAAGAACATGGTTAAATTGGGTTCATCAAGGAGTGTGTAAAGATAAAAGTAAACATAAACTGGGCATAAGTCAGCAACCATAAAAAAGGCAGTTCCTGTATTGGGCTTTATCAATAGGATTATCACAGTAAATCAAGCTTGATGGTACACCTGTACAACAGTGCTGCTTTGGCTTTACTTGAAATAACACCCACGTTTTGAGATCCTGCATTTCAAAGACAACAGAAATCTGCAAGGAATCTAAGGAAGAGCAGCGAGCTTCCTAAGGTATTTAAAAACTTGATCCATAAGGACGGGATAGGAGAACAAAGCAATGAGAGAGTGTGAATACCCTATAAAATAGATTGTAAAAAACCCACAACACACACAATAAAATTTTAGAAGAAGGCAATCTTATGTCACAAACCATTATCATTTGTTAGAAGAGGAGAAGAAAGGGAGTTGTGCCCTGGCATGAGAGAATGTGATTAAGTACTAGAGGATGCTTAAAATTATTTCTGGCAGAAGAATCAGTTGCAAGGAAACTGACTGAAGTGATCTCATTTGAAATATTCACAGCTAGTCCTGGGACCACGAAGGAGTATTTGCATCAGTTCTACCATGACTCAGGAGGATAAGCTACTACAGATGACTCATTTGAAGTCTTTTCCCACTCTCATAATTTGCAGAAACTCATTCCAGATTTTTTATTTATTTAAACTAAGATACTAGACTGAAAGTACCAACCTATGGCTCAAGTTGTTCAGAGTTTTGGAAGATATCTTTAAGGACCAAGCCAATATACATCAAGGTTTTAAAGAGCAGATGCTGATGGTAAAGAATACTGTTTTTTTCTACCCCACTCCCTACTAGCCAGATTTTCGCTTCTAATGTAACACAACATCTGTTTCTAATTCCAAAGCAGACCAGACCATTGTGGAATGATAGCAGATGTACTATTTTGGTACAGATTACATCTTACATGATTTATTAAATTTGTAGAGTGGCATCTGTGACACTTTATTATCTAGGAAATAGTAGTAATTAGAAATATCAGAGTTACACCAAAATGAATTTGAGCTTAATGGGAATAGAAAATCCAAATAAAGGGGTGATAGTCCAAAGTAATAAAAGGGAGTTAATAAAAAAATCAAGAAATAGGGCAAATCTCTTAAACAATAATCGATTATTTTATTCATTCCCTGTATAGCATACCAGTTCTTTCACACCAAGAGAGGAATCATGGAGAAATGACAGGTCCCATGTACCAGAGACTACTTATAAATGGTTAGTCTCTCTTAATAGTTGTCAGGTAATAATTTTAAAATGTATAGCGATAAAAGTGTATGAATAGGGTTAGCACCAAATGTAGGAATTAGGCATATTTATTTGTCTTTATCCAGCTTGTAGGTATTCCAACTCCTTTTTGACTGTCCTGTAGGTACCGAAAGTCTCCAGACACTACAGGTTTTGAATTTGAATTTTCATAGAAATTGAACTTCTGTATTTCTGGAATCTTAACTTTTACAGACCTGAATAGCTCTGTAACTGTCTTATGACTATATGCAGACAAGAGCTACCTAACACTCATTTTGGGCACTTCAGATGTAAGCAATACTGGGTTTCTAGTGTATTGGACAAGAAATGAAACGCTAGCAAAAGTACAAACAAACAAAAAACCTGAACTCTTTTCAGCGAAGGAAGTTGGTAACCACATGGAGAAAGTCAGAGCTATGTGTTCCAAATATGCAGAGGTGTCTTTCTGAATGTCTTTGGACTCACATTTGTGTTTTCCTTTTCATTAACTGAGGGTGACAGCACACCTACACTGTCAGGCAGGTATACAACAGGAAGGTCCTTGTTCAGTGTTTCTTGTTTTAACTTCCCTTTGGAAATGTAGCTGGACAAGCCCACATGCAGAAGAAGTGTTCAGTAGTGCTTGTCATTGTTCTGGTTGTCAGCAAGCTCTTCCTTCATTTTCACCCTGCCTGAAGAGGAGACTGGGCTGTGCCTGCACATCTGACTGTCTGTGCTGTCCTTGCAAAAGTATCACTGATGGATGAAAAGCGTCTACCCAAAAAACAAGTTTGCCATATATATCCTGAATCCAGAACATGCTGTGATCTGTCCTTCTCCTGGAGTACTGACCAGGCCCAGCTGCTTCTCTGCTCCACAGAGAAAAACTCAGCTGAAATGTCCAGCTCCAACAAAATCTTTGGATTTTTATTTTCTCAGTCATCTTTATTTTCCTGTTCAATAGAATGTGAAATTAGGAATTTAAATGTGTATTAAATACCTAAATGACAACTTTGCAGTCCTTAACTTTCAGGTGCATAAGGCTTCTACTGCACCAACTCTTTAGAGTTTTTCTCTATAACTAGCAGACATCTGTTCTGAATTAATCCTGGAATACTCTGGAAAATTAAAATATTTCTGCAAAGACTCTACAAGAAGGAATCCTTTCTTTCTATATATTGATAGTCTACAATTAATTTTCTATATGAATTTTCAAAAATATTTGAATGTAGATGAGTAGGCGTCCTGATAAGCATTAGTCAAAATTAACAATTTTGATGAAAAAAGTAAGATTTTTCAGCATTTCATACTTTTAAGGATTCTAGAAGGGATCAGGTTTTCTTTTTTTTTTCGAAAATATTTGTGCAATTTACAATATATGTGAGAAAATGACTGAAATATTGGCCTAATAAAAAAATTGCCTAATGAATAATATTTGTGGATAGGAATTTCATCCTAAATTAAAAAATAATGGTGGAATTTAAGAAACCGTAAAAATTGGTGATTATGTAAAAAACCAAAATCCCTTCCAATACAGTGTACCAATGAGTTATTTAAGAAGAGGAACACAGTAAAATATTTCAAGCAAAAAGCATTCATTAGCTTTAGTGTCAAATTGACATATGGGAAGGGTGGTGTGTATTTGGGTGTAAGAGTTGCGATGCAGGAAGAACAGAATTTGAATATCAAAGCTATTCCATAGACAAAAGAATAAATTTATTGTTTTTCTGAAAATATTTTTTCATTAAGGTAGCACAAAAGCAGTCTCTTTACTCAGTGAATGTTTCTATAGTCTTCAAAACATTTTTTTAGTATTCTGCCTTGTGAACATCAACTCTTGTCACTGAAACTGAATTGATAATAATGTAATTCTCCAGTTTAGGCAGACATCCAAGTCTTAATGTTTCATTATTTTTACTAAATTATAGTTTTGAGTTATAGACAAAACCATCTCCCAAATACAATTTCTTTCTGAACTAATGGGTAACTAAGGACTTAGACACTTGTATGACTACATCCAAATTTTCAAAGCCTAATCATTATTAAGGGTATTTATCCTCACCCTGTGGATAGGAAAATAATATTTTGAGGAAGTAGAGGATCAGGCAAAATAAATTATTTACCCAATGTTACACAGGAAACCAAAGAGGCTTGAGAATGAAAAAAAACTTCCATGTAATCCAACATCCTTTGTACAGGTTGCTCTTTCATCCTGGGAAAATTTTGTGGTGTTCCTAGAAATGCACAATACAAAAGAGAATTTAAGTTCTTAATTTGTTAATTGCACACTAGCAATCATACCTGTTTTACCTTCAACCAACCACATCTTTGGCTATAAATTCTTTCAATTTCTTATTATTAAGTATTTGTTAGATATTAAGTTTCCATTTTCAACCTTATCAATTTACAGAATCATTATTATATCTCAAATGTTCCACCCACCTGACATATTGACAAATTTCCTAGGAATTCAGGACACCTGTTTGTTTAGATGGTTGCTTTCTTCAAACCTCACAGTACTCTAGAACTCATCAGAGTCAAGGTTTTCAGCCATTCACAGTAGGATGCTGTTGTAAACCTCATGATTTGTCAGTCCCTAATCTGGCAACATGCTCAATGCTGTGTGTATACGAAGGCATGACTATAACATTAGACTATGTATATAGAAATATTTGATGAGGAATTTGTGGAGTTTTCCCTGGACTCAAGTTCACAAAAAATGAGGGCAGCGTTATTACTGTAATAAAACTAATTTGACTGCTACTGACAATTTTCTTAATTATTTTTCTTAATTACTGGGAAAAAAAAAAATAATTAAAAATTAATTTTCTTAATTCCTGAATCTAGCAAATCAAGATATACTAAGACCCAGCCTGTCACTAGAAATTCAGAAACACAATAACTTTAAAAAATTTTTTACATTGAGCCAATTAGCTATTTGAACAACCTACTTGCCATGTAGAATTTGCAGACAGTCTCTTTGTACTCAGCACTGCTGAGGCCACACCTTGAATACTGTCCCATTTTGGGGCCCTTCCTACAAGAAAGACATTGAGCTGCTGGACCATGTCCAGAGAAGGGCAACAAAGCTGGTGAGGGATCTAGAGCACAAGCCTTATGAGAAACATCTGAGGGAACGGGGGTTGTTTAACCTGGAGATAATGAGGCTGAGGGGAGGCCTTATTGCTCTCTACAACTACCTGAAAAGAGGTTGCAGTAAGGTGGGGTAAAAAGCGATAGGATGAGAAGAACCTCCAAAACAGGCTGCCCAAGGAAGCAGTTGAGTCATCATGGTTAAATACCATGGAGGTATTTAAAAGACATGTAGATGTGGTGCTTAGGGACATGGTGGACTTGGCAGTGATAGGTTAACGGCTGAACTCAATGATCTAAGAGTCTTTTCCAAACTCAATTATTCTATGATTCTATGATTTTATTTGTCAATGGATATCTTTTTAAAAGAAATGTCCTTGTCATTCAGTTGGTATAGTTTTGATGCCAAAAATCATATGGTGCCTTTTCCTGTATGGTGTTTTGCAAAAAACAAGACACTAGGTGACTGTATCAGTTCTTTTTTTTTTTTTGCTGCAACATCTGTCAGCATGAAATATATATAAGTCACAGGAATAATCAGAAAATCAAGGCATGGCTGAGTGCCTCATGCTGAGAAGTGACCTTTATAATACTGCCACCTGGAAAATAAGTCAATTCAAACTATCACAGCTGAGCTCCCAATCCAACTAATCTGTCATTCTTTCTGGACCATTATATTCTTACATTCTGATAAAGTGTCAGGGCAATCTTGTGCAGATGCACCTGCTCAGAATGAAGTCTTTTTTTGGAGATGAAGTGACCAATGGTTTGAATGGGGTAAGATCTGATCCAAAGGTGACTCTACACAAACTTTCCAGCCTTCACCACAAAACCCTGGGCTCAGCCAACCAGCCATTTAGAGTAGTTTTCTTTGACTAAGGACACCAGAGAGGACAGTCAGACTCCAACACCTTCTCACCATATTTTCACCTACCACCTGGCATAGCTCCTTCCTCCTGCTGTGAAAGAGAAAGATACACAGAAAACCAGAGCTGTCTCTCTCAGTCATGAAATATTTTACCTCTAAGAGTTGTAATCTAGTTCTAGACTGGAATTAACAAAGCTGAAAATCTGAAATCCCAATATCTATGAGGAAGATAACTACTGTCTTCACTATATTAGTGCCATTTTCTACATTCACTTCTCCATTCTTTAAATGAGAAAAAAGAAATAAAAGAACAATTGTGTTTTGTGATAAAAACAGGAACGTAGTTTTGAAAAGGAGTTTATAAACAAAAGAGTGCATTAGAATTGCTTTGTAAAATCTCATGAACCCTTTGGTAAAAATGGATGCTATAATATTTTCAGTTGCTATTTCAATTCCCAATGCTGACACATTTTTAATCTGAAATAGCTGTGCTGAAGAAAGGAATCATAATTAGTGAATATGAAATGAAGTGTCCTACCTTTGAATAATTGTATACCACAAGCAATTGTAGATTACACAAAACTACATGTTCAGCTTGATAAAAAGGTGACCATGAGAAAAATATTGAATGGAGTAATTTGTTAGAGCAATAAGTATCAAGGTGTCAGACATCTTCTAGAAATAAATAATTGTCTAGGAGGGAGTTTACAGCTCTAAACACCACTTTAGGCCATTTACCCATGTCATTATTAATGGCCAGGAAATTCAAAGCTGAGTTGTCCTCACTACTGTTTAAATATTTTATAATTATTTTTGGAGTTTTTGTCTTTTCCTTTACAGAAGACTGATTTAGAATTAAGGACAAATTAAGGAATTAAGACATAGGTTGAATTAAAGTAAAATTAGAAAAAAAAAAGTAGAATTAAGGACAAAAATTGGACAAGGGGCTGAACAACCTTCTCTAGTTGAAGATGTCCATGCTCACTGCAGAAGGGTTGGACTAAATGACCTTTAAAGGTTCCTTCCAACCCAAACTATTCTATGATACTATGACAAATGAAGGGAGAAGTTTGATATAATTTAGAGTGTTAAGAAAAGGACCTAGAGGGATGTGCCCATAGTAGTAATTTTTTACTAAGGTTTCTCTCTTGTTACTACAAAGTCAGGGCCACTCTCACCCACTCAGTGGGGAAATTCTGACTTCTAATAACCACGTAGGTGACTAACATTTTAAAAACTGTAAGCAAGCCTTAAAACCCATATAGGGTTATTAAAGATATTGATTTATACATCCATGAACCTAAAAAAGTCTCCCTGACACAAGACTTGAAAGGCTGTCATCCACCAACGCTTCATCCCATGTTTCCATCCATAAAACTCCATGTGGAGACTGCAGGTTTCTTAGTGTGGAAAGGATGTGAGCTGTGATTCATTGGATTACTTTCACCAAGTTTGTAGTTTGTCTATTGCTTTAAAATGCAAAATAATGTACATTCTTTTTCTATATTACTGTAAAAGTCCAGGCCATGAAAGGGAAAACTCTGAAGCCATCTTCTTGATGGAAAGAAATTATTTATTTGAGACATCTTCATAGCTCCCTTTGGCTAATAGGTATATAAGACACTGTGCTGTACTAATGTGCCTCCACGATTTTGTGATCTCAGTGGGTTCCACACAACCCCACAGGACTGTGGTTGAGTTAATCAATCTTCTTAGTATTTGTGGAATTGGAATGGCGTTGCTGAGATGTTCACACTGATTTGGGACAATCTATGCAGGTTGGGAAATACTAATAATCCTATTATATTTGTCTTCTCTTTTCCAAGCTATCTTCACCGTGAATAAGAGAGATGGCTGTGGTTCAGTTGTCAGTGCTGGTCAGCCCCAAGCCAGAACAGATCTCAAAGACTGTCCAAAATCTGGGTAAGTGTCTGAGCTCTGTGTGCATAGCTGTGGCTAGCTGCTGGAAGCGGTTAGTGTAAAGTCAGAGTAGGTACAAGTATCCCATATCCCAATCACAATTTGGCAGTATATCCATTTCCTTTGTTACACTCTCTATTGTCCAAATAGAACACCTTCACCTTTTCTTTTAAAGGTTCATACTTAAGAAAAAGCGAGAAAAATACAGTGGCAGGGGATACAGGAAGGAAAAGATTATTTTACGATGAACTGTGAAGAAAAAATCTTCTCTTAACGGTTCTTAGGGGACATGTTTATCTCAATGGACATGTTTGTTGCTTTGATTTCTAAGACAAATTCATCATGACTTCAGAAGAATCTCATCTCAGAAAAAGATATAGAATCACAGAATCGTAGGGTTGGAAGGGACCTCTGGAGATCATCTAGTCCAACCCCCCTGCCAGAGCAGGGCCACCTTAGAGCAGGTTACACAGGAACGCGTCCAGGCGGGTTTTGAATGTCTCCAGAGACGGAGACTCCACCACCTCCCTGGACAGCCTGTTCCAGTGCTCTGCCACCCTCAAGGTAAAGAAGTTCCTCCTCATGTTTAGGTGGAACTTCCTGTGCTCAAGTTTGTGCCCATTCCCTCTTGTCCTGTCACTGGGCACCACTGAAAAGAGCCTGGCCCCATCCTCCTGACACCCACCCTTCAAGTATTTGTAAGCATTGATAAGGTCCCCCCTCAGACTCCTCTTTTCCAGACTAAAGAGACCCAATTACCTTAGTCTTTCTTCATAGGAGAGGTGCTCCAGTCCCCTAATCATCTTTGTAGCCCTTTGCTGCACCCTCTCCAGCAATTCCTTGTCCTTCTTGANCCACCTCACTGTCCATTCATCTAACCCACTCTTCCTAAGCTTCCCTATGAGGATGCTGTGGGAGACCGTGTCAAACGCCTTGCTGAAGTCAAGGTAGATCACATCTACTGCTCTCCCCTCATCCATCCATCCAGTCACGCCATCATAGAAGGTGATCAGATTAGTCAGGCATGATTTCGCCTTGGTGAATCCATGTTGAGTACTTCTTATGGCCTTCTTTTTGTCCATATGCCTTGCGATGACACCCAGAAGAAGCTGTTCCATCATCTTTCCAGGGATTGAGGTGAGGCTGACCGGCCTGTAGTTCCCTGTGTCCTTCTTCTTGCCTCTTTCTTACACAGTCAATATTATAGAATTATTGCATTACAGACTATAATAATTATTACAAAATCTGAATATTATGTAATTGGAATACTCTCACAAGCACTATCGTTGAAGGCACCCATTGTCATCCCTGTTTTTCAGACAGGTAATGGAACCCTATCCAAACTGAAGTAGATCATTTAAATGCCTCAAGTAAGGTAAAGTCAATCCAGACCTCAGAACCAGTTTATCCAAACTGCAGGTGTCTTCAGCAATGGAGGAAATTGGAGTTAGACACAGGGGGACAGTTTGAGCCCTTCACCTTGCTGGTAGCTGCTCCAACTTTCAGTAAACTAACAGTGTTTTTACAAGTTTTACAAGACTCTACTCATCAACAAAACTATTTCTAATTTATCCTAAATCACTATATTTGAAATATGGACTAATTTTTTCTACATGTTTGCATCTGAAAAAAAGGAGGGCCTTTATCTGTTTTGGAATTAGTTAAATTTTGTTAGCAGGGTATACTAGTAAAAAACTGATACGAGGAGAGCCAGGCCCTGTGAGCATACAACTTGTTTTTCTAAGAAACATTTGTGTTTAAGCATTCACTAATTGCCCAGAAATGTTCTATCATTAAAGAAAGAAATCTGATGCTATAAAAAGCCTTATTCTGAGTTTTATAATACATTACTTCTTTCCATATGCTACACTGGAAGAAAGTGTGGAACAACTAGCTTATAGTAGCTTGCATAAAAGAATTTATTATCAAGCCCTTCTTTGATTCCATTGAAAATATTAGAATTTTTTAAACTATCTCACGAAGCATTAAAGGGAGCCTCACTCAGAAACTTCAAAATGAAAACCAAAGGAACTTGGTTATGGTTTCTTATTATGTATGATTTGCAAAACATGAGTTTGATTCTTAAAAAAATCACAGTTTGCACAATCAATAAATTGCCTCTGAAATCTAAGCATATAAATAAGCTAGCAAACCATGATGTTCAACTACTGCTGTGCTACCTTTATAACCTGCCTTGCAAAGATCATGTGCCTCTGGTGGTTAGTTGAAAGACAAAACCATTCTCATACCAAAAGAAAGAGAAAACTGAAAAGAATCTATCAAAACTTTCTTCAGTTATAGTGAGATGTGCAGCTGCTGGAATAATAAAAAGAGTATTTTCATAAGATTTTTTGGAAAAAAAATTTTGTTAAAAATTGCCAGCATTTCTTTATGACAATCTGAAATTCAAATGTTCATTTTTTAGAAAAAAAACCCCAACAAAACCACAAACTAACCAAACCTTATAAACTTACACATGCTTTTTGTTTCTTGTTTGTTTGAAAAACACTGAAGGAGGGAATCAAATGAAATGAAAACCTCTATATAAGGTAAAAAGGGACATTTCCTGATTAGCACAATTTTAACAAAACATTTTCCAATCATCTCTATTTATGTGGAAGATTAGCTCATTTCATTGCTATTGTTCTGTGCAATCCTCCATGGAAATTCAACCAGAGACATGGAGAGGTAATGTTATTGGGATCAGTAATGTAGCTGCCAAAATGATTTTCTCACTTATTAAAGGAAAATGTAGTCTATAATTGGCATTCAGTTTTTTGCTTATGCATTACGCAGATGTGCCACAGGATAGTAAAGGTGCTTGTAAATATGGTGTTTGAGTCATGTGAAACGTCTCAAAAATGAAAGCATTCCAGTAGTGTGTGCATTCAGCCAAAGCCAACTTTCTTTAGATCCTATGCTTATAGTGTTTTCATCATTTTTTCACCTTTCAAATTTTTCACTCAAAATATTTTAACAGGTATTTCATAAGAAGACATGAATGTAATATTTAACCAGCAGTTCCTGGAAATACAATAGAAAGCAATATAAATATGTCTTGCTCATTTGAATTCCTAAACACCGTAGAAGTATTTACCTCTGTCTGTGCTCTCTATCAGACACAAAAGGTATAAGCCTTCCTTCCCTCCATCACTGTCAAACTGACTGAATACTGGTCTCTTCTGGCATCTCCAAACATTTTTTCATTATTCTCAATGATTAAAATAAAGTATTTATGCTGTTAACTGCTCAATGGTATCCTGTGCATTCCATTTTCCTATTCATCCACTGTAATGGAATAGCTGCAGCTTTTATGATAGGAGAAAACTAAACAATTTTGGAGTGACAGCCATGCATGCAGGACACTGTTTAATACCAGGACATAAAAAGGCAATTTACTCACTTTTTAAATTGATCTTGACATTTATAGCACACATATTATCCATAAATAGGAAAATAATTGAATACTCCAGGTAAGTGGGTTAATGTGTTTTCATGAATATGGATGATGATATTTTGCTTATTCTTTCACAGTCTACATAGCTTTTGTTGAATGTCTTTTGATTGCAGCATATTGAAAAGTCGCATTTTCCTCCACTCCATTACAAATCTATAAATCATTTGTTGGAAGAGATTTCCTCTGCCCCTATATGCCAATATACTATCGGTGGTAGAGCTGGGACTAGACGTTTCGAATGAAGGTACAATAAGGTCTCCAGCAGAGAGGAATTATGGAAGAACTACACAAAGGGAATTGCCTTCATTTACAGGTTAGCTTCTGCATTGCAGCCAGTTGTATTTATACTGCCTTCAAAATACTTTTTGTATTTTATTTAACACTTATTATCATAACACAGGGTGGGTTTATTATCTAAGTAAATGTCTAGCCCTTTAGAGAATATTATTAACCTCATAATACCTTACAGCTGGCTTTGTAATGTATGTCCATTAGTAACAGAATTTAATGGTCCATTAGAATGACAGGGATCACCAGGATCCCGCAGCATTATAGACACATCCTTTTCTCTGGGCACAAGCCTTCTTGACATCTTGCACAGGGGAGATGATAGAAAATGGTGCCATTTGGCTTGGGCTTTGGTTTATGCATTGATACTAGTGATTTTTTAGTTAAAGGGAACACTTTTTTTTCCAATAGCTTTTTTGGGTTAGCTTGACAAGGAGTCACTGAAGTTGGAAATAATTACCTCCTTTATTTTCACAGTCTTAACATAGTTTGATGGAATTCTGGGGAGGAGAAATAAACACGTTTATGTCCGTATTTACAACTTTCCCCAGTAGTAACCAGAGGAAGCAAATGGTGCAACCATGTTTCCTACATTCAAAATTCCAATACAAAATTCCAGTAATCTCTGCAGAGTTAGAATCCTACGCAGGAAGCAGAGCCATGTGGGATATCAGCAATTAGAAACATCGATTAAGTTCAGAAATCTTCTTGTTAAGAACTATATGGGCACCTAGTAACAAATAGTTATCATCCTATTTTTTTTGTAACCTAGAGGTAAATGATTGAAAAAAGGAAGCCAGAGGAAACTAAGACACAAGAAGCCTGTGCTGCTGAAGTACAGTCTGTCAGTGGCAAAATTTGGCAATTTATAGACCAGTTCTATTTACTTTTTAATGACATTTGGGGTTATTTTTCCTCAACTTCAGACCTTGAAAAATTAGGTATCTAGATAAAAGCTATGCTTCCTGTGCATCTGTTATATTTAGACAAGTAAGTTAGACAAGGAGAGGTGAGCATCTCCGGAGAGTCGTCTGGCCTATTTTGGATATCTGTCTACTACACACTGTTTTCTTTAAAAGGAATCCAGGCTTACAAGTTTAGTCTTAAATTTAGCTTATATTTAAGAAAAAAGAGTCACAATTCTAATTACTACCCATGTCCGTGGAAATGTGACTTTCGCAGGGTCAGTAGAATTGAAGCAGCTCGCAGTCCTATGTTGTCAGCATTACAGAAACCTTCGTCTGGGGCACACCTCATAGTCTACAGCACCCCAAGGATGAAACCATCTGACTACAAATTAGCTTCATAATATGGATTTTGCAACCAGTGCACTGGCTTCTATTCTGCATAGGGCATTTTGACCGTGACAGCTTCCATTTCATCCACAGCTGCAGACGAGGCTAGGGCGAAGGCATCCATGTGACTATGGACAGGCTGTGGCTATGAAGAAGTCATCTTGAGGACAGGCTTGGAGTTGTATTTGTTTCCCATCTGCATTCTCTATCTGCAAAGACGACTGCAGGGCTGGCTTCAAGCTAACCCAGCTGGAGTGTCCCTGGAAGAAAACGAGATAAATCAGGAGCTTTAGAGCACACAGGAAAGCAATTTTCTTTCCTGTACAGAGCTAGATTTGGAACAGCTGTGGAGACTGCTGCCACGGCGCTGCGCAGAGGAGATGGCCATGGAGGGCTGTGCAGAAGCACTCCTAATGTTTTGCCTGAAAATGCACCAATTCTACCTACCGCAAAGGCAGATGGGATTTACACTTGAAAGTTTCCATGCTGATGGCAAGCTGCCTGTAAACACAAGATGCGTGGTCTGGAGTCCTCCCCTGATTGTCCAGCCTCTATACAGCTCAGACATGGGTTGTATTTAATCATAACATCTCTGGGAATGGGATTACTTCGGTCCTTTTTTTCACTGGAAAAGATCAGAAGGCTATGAAGATTTATGCGTCTGACTTCAGTCACTGGGGGACATTTAAGCATGGCTGAAACTCCTGCAAATAATCAAACTGAATTAGACAGTTTCATGCTTAGCCTTGTCACTTCTTGCTTCTAAACCTTAGACTAAGGGTGGGGGGAATACCAGAAGTATGTGTCAGGACATGGTTTTGAGACCAGAGTTAGAAGTCCACAAATGGCAGGAGCGGCTGCATTTGGGATTGTGATTTGAGCCTCTGCTAAAATAGCAGAGTCAAAAAGCTTAATGGAGATGAGGTACAGATAATTTGTCTGCATCAGGTGAGAAAATAGAGCTGACCTCTGCATGTTTATCTCATAATAACATGAGAGTGCCTGTCTTCGCCAAGCACTCTCATCCTGGGATAGTTAACACTCCTGAGGAGCCCTGAGAAAGGAATTCACAGCTCTTTTAGCTATGAAGACAAACCTGGAAGCTGGTATACAAGTGTATTCTCCCGTCAGGACTCTAAGAGCACTTCAGAACATATTTCATGACTAACGTGGTAACGAGAGCGCCTCCTCATTGTCATTTTGCATCAACAAAGGTGGCTGCAGACAAGTGACATGCGCCTTTTGTGTACTACATCAGCCTGTTGATCAACAGCTCTCCCGGCAAAACTCTTCAGGGAGAAGCTTTAATTGGTACTGTCAAAAAGTGTGTCTTGCTGCCTTTCTCATTCAATAAAGGCACAAAAAGCACTAAAAGCTTCAGAGAAGCAGAAAGCCACATCATCAAGAACATGGCATTAGAGAAAGCTTTAAATGCAAAATAAATCAACAATGTTCAATGCAAAACAGTGTTTAATGTGGTGGTTTGAATTTTTGGGACACTAAATAGAGCTGTCTATAGCTGCCACTGCTTTCACCACTTTTCATATCCTGTTTTTCCTCACCTTACGTATAAGTAGTATTTTCCCTCCCATGTCATTTTCCTTCAGGTTTAAGTTAAAGGTCAAAGACATTTCAAATCATTTTACTTTCAATTAATTTTTTAATTTTAAAGAAATTTGTCTAAAGAATGTGATTGCTGGTATCTCTTGTTGATGAAAGATCAGCAAAGCATTCCTGGAGTTTATAGATATGTTTGCATCCAGGTCATTGCTTGAGAGTCTTTGCAAATATTGATTCTTTAGAATTTCCAAAGTCACTGAAACTCAAGGTGACCTGATGCACCAAAGATGAAGGTCAATAAATTTCAGAGTGCTTGAGGGGAGCTCTTTGTGTAACTCTCCTACCTTTAAATGTCTCCATAGGCCAGAAAGCAATTTACTTTCTAGAAGTTTGTTAAGAAGAATGATAAAAAGACTCATGTTATTTGAAAGGAATGGTGTGTGTTGAAGGGTTAAACATACTTTATGCTAAATAAAAAATACATTAAATAAAAAATAACTATCTACTGGCTGAATTCAAAGCTCAGTACAGAAGGTGATGGAGGAATTTTGTACAAATTATCCTACTGCTGTTCTGCATCTCATTCTGTAAATTTTGTCACCTTCCTTTCCTTCTATGTTACCCACAACCGCACTCACAACTGAGGAAATGGCACCCGTTTGATCACCCCAGCAGCTACCTACATTTGCTTACACTGTTCAACCTCCATGGTAGCTTCAGTCAGAAACTTTCTGTTGAAATCTTTTTCAAGATATTCTGCTTTTTAAAAACATAACTTTTCTAAAACATAACTAAGTGTTTGCTTACTGATAGTTTGGGTTTGTGGATTTTGTTTTATCTTTCCCAGCACAAAAAACAGACACTAGTTTTTGATTTCTATTGTAAAAACAAACAAATTAAAAAAAACAGACAAAAAAACAAACTAAACCCATATATTTTAATTTGAGGGGGTGGGATGGATGACTAGCCAAAAAAGAGAATTATTGTATAGGGGCAAAAAAATCTGACTGGCAGTGTTATGTGCTTTCACTCAACAAACATGCTTTGGAATCTATCCTGATGAGAATATCCTATCAAGCAACCAGACAGCAGTGTCTATCAACAGAGAAAAGTATAACTCAGACTACTCTAAGTTTAATTCACAGCTGCTTATACTTTTCAGCACTCCAGATATGTATCTAATGGCTTAGGGTTTCAAAAGTGAGCCTGGCCAGTTGTTACGCAGTGGAATCTCAACATGTACTCAGAGCATTTTCATGTTGATAATGGCAGTCCACGTGCCATCTGTATAGCGGTAGCACTCCAGGGCCGTAAAGGCGATTAGGTGTTTTGCTGCTGATGGTGTACACAGAAAGTAGAGACACTTTGAGAAAGACTGATAGTATGTGTTCTGGATTCAGCCAAGTGCAGCCAAGACTATGCTCATCTGTGACATAGCAGTGAACTGGTCTTTAAGAAAGAGCTTTCTGACAATGTGATAGCTTCTAATAGTTCCTGGTATATTAGCATATGTATTGAAAAATAAATGCAAAGTTGATTATTTTTTTTTGTCCCTAGAAAAATACAAACTCTTTTTCCTGCTTAAATGACATTACAATGAACTACTTATCAACCCACCCTTTCTTAGACTTGTAGCAAAAAGAGATGCATGAATGGAAGTGACAAAGGCTGCCTTTGAAACAGCTTATTTTGACATGGAGTATGCAATTAATAAGAAATGAAAAGAGTTAATATTCTGACTTTAGTAATAAAAGTGGAACTCTGTTTTTTGTTATATGGATAATGATGAAAACTAAGGAATGTATAGAAGGAATGTATATATGCATATAGACATATATACACATGCATATATTTCATGTATAGAAGGAATGTTTACTATTGATTTTTGATCCCATCATATATGTACCTACAATCTTACACCTGCAGGAACAGTCTGGTCTAGTTAAATATTGTAGGTCCTGACTAAATATCGTGGAAATGGGCATCCATGCATTGTAAACAGGACTCTCAATTATTTCAACCCAGAATAGCAATATTCAAAATCTTGTTTCTAGTTCTCAGAGAACACAAAATTAGACCAGAATGTTTATTTTATTATTGAGTTTCCTGAACTAATGTTACATTTTGAAGTCAAAAATTTCCTTGGTGCCAATCAAGGAAACTAGAACTCAGCAATTCATGAAACATCTTTTAACCTGCCCCGATTCCAATGAGCAATCTGCTGAAAATAGCTCAGACACAGCTTTTGTAGAATGGTAATTTGAATGCTTTCACTTCTGAATTGGGAAACCAGACTACTGATGCATCCCCAAGGAGTACACATCTGTGTCTGAAGCTGTAATGTGCTATATGTTGTCATTCTCACTCAGTTTAAATAAGGCTGAATTGTAATAGGTAAAATTTACCCTGGGGTAATGTCTTTGCAGGCAAGGGCAATGAATTTGGCCCTCAGTTCCTGGCTGTGGGAAATGTGGCTAGCACTTCAGCATATTTCATAATAATTACAGGCACATTAAGTAAACAATTGCTTTGACCTAAATGCCTAACAGAAGCAGAATACACTTAAAAGGATGACTTGATCTGTCTCGACTAGGCAGAAAAGGAAAAAGAATTCTGAACATTCATAATCCTCTTGCTTTGTGATTCCATTAGGGAATTAATCTATTAGCTAAATAATTAAATGTATTGTGTGACAAATCCTGCATAAGTTATGACAGCAAATAGACCGGTAAACCATTTATGCTCTTAGTTACACTCGTATAATTGTAGCAATAGATTGTTATCCTGGATTTGCACACTGTGCCATGTGTGGGATAGAGTCTGTGCTTTCACAGGCTGTACAGTGATGGAAACACTGCCCATTGGCAAAGATTTCCCCCACTGTAAGCAGGAGCAGAAATAAAACTTTAATTTGAATACTAATACTTGAGCACAGTGTAAAGACAAAAAAACCCCAACCCAAGAACAAATAAGAAACAGAAAAACCAAACCCCAGACAGCCAGGAATATCTGATGCTGCCTAGGTGCAAGAATAGGTAAAGTAAGTGCTTGCCTTGGGCAGCAGTGTGTAGAAAAGTGTCAGTCCCACATTGTTTGTGCTGTGGGGGTTCCTCTGCTGCTGATGGAGATGAAAGGAATATGGGTGAAGGGAATTAACCCATTCCTTACATAGTTGCTGTCTACCTCATGACTACATACTGCACTCAGCAGGGCTGGCCCCTTCTCTCTCTGATCCCATTTTGCTCCATTCCTTTACTGCACCTTTTCCCCCTCAGCAGGAGTAACCTAGTTACCAGACCTCTCCACATAGGGAAAATTCAATTCCGCAACACTCCTGAGAAAGACTGGGCCATCCATCCCTGAGGAGTTCCAAAATATAGTGTTGTTGAAGTTATGTTTGCTCACAGGATGCCCTAGAAACCCCCAAAATAAGTTGTTAGAGCTGAATAGCCAAACAATTTTTAAAAGGCAACAAAAAACTTTCAAACGCTAATTTTAAACTGAAGATTGAATAACTCTTCAATTTTATTTATAATGTAAAAATTGCCCAGGAATTCAACAGCTTTTAAGAAACTTTACAGAACCTAAGGACTTTGACACTCATCTTAATGACGATGCAGTGACTAAAACAGTTTAAGAATATTTCAGAGCGTCTATTTAACACTCTGCTGATGTAGCAAAACATTGTAAGGGCTGAAAAGAAGTAAACTTAATCCAGACTGCTCAGCTTTCCCTTTCATCGTCTCTTGAAAAGAATGCAGCAAAGTACAGTGGAGTAATTCTAGATGCCAATAACATAGTGCTTCATTGTTCTTCATGGAAATTAGTGATGCATAATAATGTATGTCATTACTGCTAGTGAAAGCCATAGGAGAAATCATTATTGAATTTTAATGAATGAGTTAACTGCTTGGGATTGTCAGACACTTAATTATTAGAGAAAAAATAATTCTAGCATTCTGTATTTACAATTTCAAATATTGTAATATTTCACTGAGAAGGTAATCGGAAATAATTCCTCTAAAAAAACCCCGAAGGACATACTAGGAAACACTGTATATACACAGAGTGTTTGATTATATTAGTGTGGATGTGTTGGAAACATAGTACACAAACACACTCTGAAAATAAATATTCACATTCTTACATCTGCAGCTCTTCTAACATAATATGAGCAACTACAAGTGAATCCTGCAGGGACATTTCTTAACATCACTCCTTATTGTTCCAAAACTGCTGTTATCCATAAAGAACTCTCATTTTATTGTTGGTACAACCCTTTGCAGGCTGAATTCCACACCAGGGTTTCCTGGGCTGGAATATATACGCACTTCTGTTATTCAAAGATATATTAATAATTTGCCTGATTCCAAAGCAGAAATAAATGTGCTTAAAGTAAGCTCCAACTTGCAATGAAGCCGGCAGGGGGTAAGAGAAGCCGGCTCTGGGCCAGACCTAGTAAGAACAGGCAGTGGCATGGGGCGGTAAAATGGCCCACGGCCCAGCTGCCGTCTCCGCCGATGCCAGAGCCCTGTAGTGTGGCTCTCTGACTGAGGAGGAAGGCTCTGCCCAGATGCTCTGCACTGACTCATGTTATAATGTTACTGCAGAAACACTAAACCACAATTTTATTTCGGGAGCCTAATACCATAATCACTGCTAAGGTGACTCCACGCCTGCTACCCGGACCTCAAGGAGAGCTCTTCAGGAGTGGACCAAAAGAGCTGTGAATACTGCTGATAGCACAATCAAACCTGAAGAGGCTATTTCTCCACAGGCATAAGAAGCGCGTGACAGAATACGGGCCAAAAGTACATACTCGCAAAATGCATTTCCTCCCATGGCACATCTAACCACAGTGGTGGTGTGAGCCTTTTCAGAAACACAGCACACAGTACGGTACAAGACGCCTCAGCTTAGACAGGTACCCAAGAACACTGGCAATCTCATCACACACCCATGATCTCATCTTTTGGAAGATGTATGAACTTGAAAAAACATAGACATTTTTTTAGCTAGATGCATCCTCTTTCTGCTAGAAAGGAAGATTTTCATCCCTATAGCTGTTTCCTTCTGGTATACCATAACAGTGTTGTGTTTGTGGTAGTCTTAGCCCAGAGGTCTTCAATGAGATGTTGTGACCTTGGTCTTTTAGCACAATCTCACCTCCTTTCGGCTGCTTTTCTTGTATTTATGAATGCCACAATACAGCTGATGTCCTGGGGAGACAATACGCTTCAGGACACTTCTGCCCTCTTTTTGTCAGGCACCTTAGCCAGTTATGTACCTAAATATACTTAAATACTGATGGAGAGTGTGGGTTAGGATGGTGTCCCGAAACAAGAAGAAAGGATTTGGCTTATGAAGACATCTTTCTTTGCAGCGGATGGACCTTTGGATTTGAAACTCTGACCAGAACTGGGCAGCTTCAAACTTCATTACGTATAAATAAATACAATGTTTTCTTCTGGAAAAATTCAGTTCATGTTTTACTTGAATTGCTGGTGTCATGCTGCTTTTAAATGTTTCACCTGTCCTATTTTAAATTTGAGAAGAACAACAGAAAATTAAGCAAATTTCTAGGGGAAATCCATCACAAGTATCTGATGTGACTAGAAGAAATGAGGTTTCTAAAGCAGCAAAAAGAGAAAAGTGTCTCTCCCTCAATATAATTTTTTGGGTGAGATTATGGTCTCAGTTTCAGATTATAGTATGGTGAGTACTCCCTTTAAAGTAACACATATTTCTGTGAAGGCAATATCAGTACCATAACAAGGTCCCGTGTAGCTTTAAGAGTGGTCGTTAGTGCTCACTAATTTTGTTGTACCTGCATTACTGCACTCTGGGTTTTGATCTGGTGATCTGTGTGACTGTAAAGAGTTAACAGGAAAATGTAGATTTATACATAGCATGAAAGTGGTGATCCAGATGTAAGAAGACAATGTTACCCTTTGTTAAAGAAACTGCCATCTCATTACTTTATTCCCACATATTTCTGGTGACATATCAGTAATTGGATGCATAAGCTGTCAGACACCAGTGTTCCCAAGCTCCTTTTCAACTTGCTTTTTTCATAGAATGTCAAGCTTTTTTTCTCTGTTTTAATAAAATATGGTGTTATATACAACAACATTTCATTGCATTCAGTGTCATGCTAATATTACTCACCAAACCTGTAGCGAAACTGAGTAAGCCGCCTTCTTATTTTGAAGGAATAATGAGCTGAGTTTATATTCTCCTTGGTGCCAAATAACAATATTCAGATGTTTATAATTTGGGAAATATTAGAAAAATAGACTTGGAAATAACAAAAGTGCAGACTACTCCTGGAAATCCCATAACATTTTCCTATTAAATAAGGTATCAATTAAAGCCAATGGATTCTAAAACATTTGTTTGAGTACTTGTACTGTGTCACTGCCTATGAGAAAAACAATGCTTTCTTTACAAATTGGGTAAGAATTAAGGCCTTTTGAAAGAAAAGCTGATTGTATTTTCAAACTATGGAGCTCCTTCACATTGTATTGGTCTCAGGAGATGGGTGTTTACAGCTGATGTAAAGTGACCTCAACTTTTTGCTTATTCATTTCTCTTGAAGTTTGTTTAGCAGCATGAATAATCAAATGTGAAAAGTGATAGCCACAGGAGGAGATCCTCATTTCAGTGTAATATGTTATCTGTGTTCTTCTAGCAGCTTAGAAATTGTCAGTTTGGTAAATACTGGTACAGTGGTGAATTTGGACCATTACCTGCAAGCTCTGATTCACTGACCGCTCCAAAAATTCCTTGGAGAAATCTTGCCCCACACTACCCCAAGGTAGGGAATGGAAGCTGTAATTCCCCACAGGTCACACAATGTCTTTAAATCATTATTGTGTTTGGACCAATCTTTATGCTTGTCTAATTCATAACATCCAAAAAAGTAGCTATATTCTACATTCCCTTGTTTAATGTACTCAGAAATTTACCACAGTTTACTTTAGCCTTTATAAGTAACAGCAGACTAGCACTTCTGTGGAAAACTCAGAGAAACCTGGCATAAAACAAGCAAACTCCCTTTTTTCTTGGTCTCAATTAAATTCACTCAGGACATTTCAGCTTTAAAGAGAAACCATGTTTCTGCTCATGGAAATCCTATATCTTAGACAGAATATTTTTCCCGAATTCAGACATCAGGGATAGATGTTGTATTCCTATATCATTTTTTGTAGTTCAGGAATATGCAGGAAAAGTGGGAACTGGGGGGAAAATGAAGTTTTCAGGCCCCTCAACAGTCCTTAAATCCTCACCAATTGGCAAGTTAGGACTCTATCTGCCTGAAAAACACGTCAGAATGTCTTGTCTTCCAACATGACTTTCAAATGTGTTTCTTTTTCATTTGTTTAAAAAGTATGAACAAAGTATCTGAGCACTTAAGATTTATCTTATCAGCGTTGAGTTTTGATGGCGGCTGTCACCCAAAAGAACTTCCCCCGGCTAAGAAGGCAGATGAGAAATATCAATTACACAGACCTTCCCTCTTGAAAAAACACCATCTGACTTTTACTTTGAGGAAAAAGGAAGTTTTAAGTACTGCTCCAGCAGTTGCAGCATTGTCTGACTTTGCAACAGCCCCCCAAACAAAGGGTGAACTAACTATGGGTATCAATTTTTTTGGAGCCCTTGAGTATGAATTCCTTTATTTAGTTATAATACAATAAATAATGCAGGAGTAGCAGGTACTTGCAGCTTTCTCTGCCCTCATCAAAAAGGAACACCTTCAGAGCAAGAATACGGGCATGTCGCCATAGCTGTGTATGTGACAGCCCTCTTCTTTCTCAGCCAGCAGCCCACTGGGTACCTATCAGCATGCCCATTTCATTACAAATACGGTATTATACACCAATGAAAGAATTGCTCCTGTTCTTTTTTCCAGTTAATATCAAGTTTAGTAGGACTAAAAAGAGACATAGAGGTGAAATGGTCTAGGAGCATATTAGAAATGTCATGTGCCATTATTGTGATGGAATAGTTATTTATTTATTGCTGAGGCTTTGGCTAAAGCTCAGCAAATTGTATAGAAAAAAATATACTTTGGGGGCCAATAATTCATTGCAATACACAGTTTCAGCTACAAGAAAACACCAAGGTCTCAACAGTAGCATTACCCTCATCTGTCACAACTGAAAGTAATGACTATATGAGAGCTTGTAACTGTGGTGAATCTAACCAATTAATTTCACACTATCGTTGCTCTTTTACACAACTGTTAAGTTTTCACCTTTTTGTCACAAATTGTCTTCCAGCTGTTCAAAAAGCATCTACTTCTCTTCTGCTAATGCCCTCCCCCTGTGAGCCTCAGCAATCCAGCTTGACAGCTCTATTTTTATAACAGGGTGCAGTTTTAAACATACCCCTGTTTCTTCTTTATGTATTATTTACTAACTACACATCACTGACAGAAAAAATGGAAAGGATTCTGTTCTGTGCTAGAAAACTTGTGGCTTTTGGTGCTGATTCAGCAAATTGCCTCTCATCATTTCCCATGTGAGCAGATTACTGAAGAATTTTTCCTTTATTAAATCTAAAGATTAGAATGTTCATTAAATCAGGCATGAAACTCCCATTCAAATGCTGGAATACTGGTATTGTTGAATGGAGCCTGTGGTTTTGGCCAACACTTCTGTTATGGGTTTGCTCAAGCCTAATCATTGAAGTAATATATAAAACCACATAAGGGTCTTGGGTAGTTCTCCGGAATGTCATTCCTCTTACAATACAGTAATACACAATACAAAGAAGTACTGGGTTCTCTTATTGTCAAAGAAGCCAGCTGTGGAGGCAGAAATCTAGATAATTTGCAAAGTTTCTCCTACACCCCTTCAGAGGGTGTGAGAGGAGAGTGGCAGTGGTAAGAACACTTCTACTCTTTCCCTCCTCTGGCCCTCAATCCCTGGTTTAATTTTAGATACTGGGATATTTTTAAGGAGAACTATTAAATCCTCTATGCTTGCTTACAATAAGGGAGTAATGCAGAGGTGAGCCATGGGGTGGGAAGTGCAGCCTGTAGCTATTTTTTGACGTCTGATTAACACAGGGACAAAAGGAAGAGAGATCATTTCCTTTCCTCCCCCTGCCTCAGTATAGTGCCCCCTCACAACCAAGGCCTGCCCTGTCCTCCCTCTTTTTTTCTTCTTTGCCGTAAGGTACCCAAAAGAGAGATGCAGAGTACTGTTTGTCCTCTTTCAGGTGACTTTGTTAGGGGAAACTTGGCTTTGTACGACCCAGAGCAGAGGAAGGCACCATTGCACACAAGTGACCTGGAACACCAGTGCAGGAGCTATGATACTTTTAGTGTGATTGCCTGTAGAAAATTGGTCAGTGACCTACAGAAGAGTTTTGTAAAGGAGGTTATCAAAACTCTGTGCACCTAGGTCACTGCTGATTGACTGAAAGACAGGATGGAGAAGGAAATGGGATTAAATACTAGACTAGACGAAACTGTACAGCACTTTGCAGCATCCACAAGCTGATTGACTCTTCATTAACAGCGGACAGTTACCTGGTGCCAGCCAGCCAACATTTGCGGCAGCTGTAGGCTAACATCCCAGCTCCTTGACGGTGTGCTCTCTGCCTTTCCTTCCTGACCTAGACTGACCTTGCCCCAGGGGATTGTCATCACCACTAAAGGAAAGAAAGAAGATAAACCAAGGTCTCTCAAATGAACGTCAGTGTTTTGCAGTCACCCTGATTCCCTCAAGCTGTTGAAAGACCAACCTGCTTAGTTGGTCCTTGCATTCAAATATGGTACTTTTGCCACAGAAAAGTGTGAGAATTGACATTGTCAGTTATTTCAGACTCCGAGGAAAGAACATCTTTTTAAAAAATTATCTCTTGTTAGCAACATAGACACTTTGACAAGGAACCAAATTCAGTCTTGTAATGTGTATTGTATACCTCCTATCAGCACCAGTACCGTATTTGAAAAGGAAGGTACATTCTTCTCAGGCTCACTGGAAAAGGAATAAAAAAATATTTATCACTCCGAAGCTTTTTCTTACAATTCCAGCTCTGTTGAAAAGATGTTCAGGCATGTACCTGAGGAGAGAATCCGCCCTGCTGAGTTTTAATGTTTTGGGTCTGACTTAAATCTAGGAAACTAATGCCTTCCAGAGCAAAGAAAAATGTGCTTTTGTAAAAGCATTTATGACAGCTGAATATGCATCCAGGCCAGGAGACTTAACAATCATGGGTTCATTGACTGTTTAATTCATTTCTTAGGAGTAATTTAAAATAAAATTAAATTGTTTGCTACAGTGTTAATGATTCTGATTATTCTTGACCATGCTACTTCTCTTCATTCCTTTCAAGATCTCCAGTGTTTTTCTCTGTCTTTTGGCATTTTACTTCAACACTGTTATTTCAAAATAAACATCTCCAGTCTTCCACTTCATCACTTTCAATTATGCCAAAGTATTACAGGGCTAGCTTATTTGCCCAAGGCATTATGAATTATTTGGGAATACCACCACATTTTTATATAAGCTGAAAACAAATCCAGTGCCAGGTAATTACAATTTAACATGGATCCCTTTGTTATTCTTTAATACTCCCATGTTCCTGGCCTACTTTCTCCAAGCTGGAAATTGCTTAAAACAGATGATAAGTCTATTAGTGTGTTTAAAACAGAAATAAATATAATACTGTGCTGAAGAATTATGCACCAGGACTTCAACATATGGCCCCGCTTAGTGAGTCAGTAGTTACTAAATGACTGCTGGGCATTATAGCTAGAGTTGCTCCCCCACCATTCAGCACCAGAAAAGAAAGGGGAAAAGTAATGCGGAAATTAGGTGTATGAGATAGAAAGTATCACGGAGGGCAACATAGTACCCTTATAAAAGTTCTTTATGGTTCTAAATTTTTTGTGAGAAAAACATCCAAAGATTTATCCTGATAGTGTGTGAAAACATAGTCCTTTAGGGGAGTCTGCATCCTGAGTTTACTCCAGATTTCCAGACCCTAACCCATCCAGACTTTATGCATCCATTTAAGCAATAGAGAGGGAACTTTTCAAATGTGTGCTATTGGACTTTCCTACCAGCTTTTGTTTTCAGCATTCACATCATTTCGTGGCAAAGGCTTTGATTGAATAGGTCCCTGGTCCCTGTGTAGCTAAGTGTTGCGTTGTTGTGTAGAGAGAGAAATCACACAGCTCTTCCCAGTTGCCAATGAAGTCACCTACATTCCCTTAGTCTGAGTTCACCCCACCTAACTGTAGGCTTGTAACTGAGGCACTTACACCAGCAGCCACGTCACTCAGTCTTCTGCTACTGCCAGCACTGAGAAGGCAAGGCAGCCCAGAAAGCAATGCAACTCACCTGACTGCCCAATTGTTTCTATTTATTATCAAGGCAGTTGTGGACCACTTGGTTCCTAACTTTATTACTTTGCTGAGTGACTAGATAAAGGTAAGATAAATCCAAGCTTTCTAAATGCACAAGGCGTGATCAATAACGAGCCTGCATGAGTAGATACGAAGTCAAAACTTACTGTAAGTCACATTCTGACTCCTTGCTGTTATCTCTTAACCACTCTACTGCAACATCACTCTCCAGCCTGTTCATAATTTTCTTTGTTAATGCTCAGAGAAGAAATCCTTTACACTCATATCATGCAGAAGCAAAACCAAACTATTTCCCAGTCTTTGAAAGGAATTCTCAAGGGAGTTCAGAATATTCCAAGAAAGGAAGTTGATAGATATATTAATAATATCATCTGGTCCTCATCTTTCCATACAACATCTTGCCTTTGCCTCCTCCCTTCTCTTTGATGTAAAAGGTTCTCATCTTCTCTCCATCAAGAAACGCCTCTCTGTCATCTTCCTCCATATCCTTTTATCTCATTCTTCTACCCATCCCACTACATTCTTCTCACATCCATAATCTGCCACAGTTCCTCTGATGTCTTGTCTTTTGCATATCTTTTGCTGCCACAGTTCTCAAGACAAGCAAGCCTTTTTTCCCCCCTAACTTCCTCACGTTATGGCGTGCCTCTCCATTCTTCAATATTTCCACTAGCTTTCATTGTTACCCTGCATCAAATTCAAACTCATGTTCCTCATTGCCAAGACTCAGCACAGGGCTCTCAGTCTTTCATATGCAAGGCTCTAGCTTGCATCCCTTTCTTACAATTCTCTGTTGCATTTCATAATCTTGCATAAAAATTAATAGCCCTATCACACATCAATTAGATCTTTCCTGAACACCACATAATGTGGCACTTTGCCTTCAAGTCCATCTTGCTCTGAGGTCTTTCACAGAACATATTCCTCCCTGTCCTCTTGTTCTGTGCCTCAGAGGAAAACTTGCCTCACAATGCTGAAATTAGCTTTTGTTAAATAGTCCAGCCATCTGAACTGGCTCCAAAAACTTCACAGATCAGTACTGTACATGAGCTGTGTTAAATGAATGCATTCTTGCTGATAGTAACTTCAGGTACCTCAGATGTGACATTAGGATGAATTTAACTCTGTTTCAAAGCAGTTTCTAATGAGGAAGTTGAGAAGGTCCTTCTTTAACAGGAGTCAAGAAGCACAGACAGGTCCTCTTTCCCCCCCTCTAGGGGTTTAGCTAGTTGTTCAAGGCCAGCCACATTAACAAGGGCTACTACAACAAAAGCTACAAGTCTCAGTAGCCAGTCTTCCTCCTTCCCTTGGGAGATGCTTTTAAGCTCTTGACCTGGACTTGGGTGAGCTGCAGCCCCCGCCACTCTGCAGCCTTGTTGACCTGGGTGAGCTCTGTGTCACCTGACTGTAGTCAGGTAAAAGTTTACTGAGTTTGTCTAAACTAATTGCCTCATTCTCTTCGCAATCAGTGGGCACTTGTGAAAAGAGACATCAGCTGTAGGACAGCATGAATTGCCTCAGGAAGGACCACTTTGTCTCTGCTGTTTAGGGAGGGATCCTGACTTAAACCGGTGACTTAGCAAGTACATACAGGGAACTAGGTAAGACCCTTCCCACCTTCAGTGACAGTTAAGTACCCCAAGAGGTTCAGTAGTTCCTTCTTTGTGTTTTCTCATTCCACCATTCACCTTACTATCAAAAAGTTTCTATTCAATGCAAAGATCCATAAAGAAGGTTAGTTATTTTTCCACACACTGGTAGAAATGGTTTTTTAAGCGTAAACAAGTGCTTTTGTGTACTCAAGGTGTTCATATGTGTTTTTGCAGCAACATAAGCCATTAACATCTCACTTTGTGCTTTTGGTTGTATCCCTTTACCTGTGATTTTTCAGTTTGGTTAAGTAAACGGGTGAGCTCTCAGCGAGTCTTTGTCTACAGCTATGAATTTCACACTATACATTTAATGTAAATACAATAATGACTACTGATCTTGCTTTCTGAGTTAGCTTGAGCTGTAATTTCTTTTAAGTGATTTCTCCTTGCAGGACAGGCTTCATCCATTCATTCGCTGCATCCATTATACATGGCAAGCCAACAGTTTAAACCTAAGTGGGCAAGCAGCTTACGGTCTTTAAGAAGATATAAGCATTAGCACATTGCGTTGTGACTTGTGTAATACTGATTTCCTCTTGGAAAACAAGACTACAGAGAGACAGTCAGTACATTCACAGCTTTGGTGTGCAAACCACACTCAGATTGTTGAAAAAGCACAGATCAAAGCTCAGCTAATGGATTTAATAATTTTTTTTTTTTAAATGTGCTGAAACCTTTAAGAAAATCAAACTTATGATGTGTGCGCTTCTTAAATGGATTACTTGAGGTCAGTAGTCTTTTTAAAAGTGTTAAAGACCTTTAAAACTTCCAAGTCATTGAAAGAATTGTGTAGGGCTCTACCTCATGTTTCAGCACAGTAAAGTGGCTGTTGCACAGTGACAATACTTTCTGATGGGAGCAATTTCTTAGGAGGCCACTAACATGCAACCTTTTTTAACTTTCTTCTTGAAAGTAGAAGGTGGGGAGATACTGAAGAGCTTTTTATAAGTTGCTGCGTTGGCATCACCCAGAACTACCTCATAAAAGGTTAGGAAGTTCAGCATAGCATCAAAGCTGAGACATGTATGGCTTTTCTGCCCAGACTCTGGTAGGGTAGTCATGATTAAAGGCTCTTTTGAAAACTCAGCAAAACAGAAGATAACACAGAAAACAGGGCCCCAAGGGATAATAAAGGCAGATGAACACTTGCAAATGTTGCCAATCTGTTCCTCCTCGTTCTCTTCATAGCTATTCTTCAAAGAGGAATAACTTATCAGAGAAAAGAATTTGTTCCTTTGTGATAAAGAAAGCAATGAAATAAACTGGAAACCCAGCACTATGAAAAAAGAAAAAAATGAAATTATCTAAATGTTTATTTGAATATAAATCTCTTCAAAGAAATACAAGTCAGGGAAATTCTGAGCCTCCATAACCAATGTAATTCCCTTGAAACCAATGACAATTTAAATTAGGTAAAACCCTGGCCTTAGAATTTTTTTTCTTTTCACATTACAAGAGAAGACATTCTACTTGAACAATTTTTCCTGTTCCTCCCCCTCCCCTCTACATACCCCCCATGCTTCTCTTTTTCTTACAATTCCAAAAGGTGAAGAGAAAATGTGTCTTAGGGTTTTCCCTCTGAATTGTCCCCTCTTTATAGAAGAAGGGCTTTCACCTTCTCCTTCAGAAGCTAACTTGGTGACTTATTCTGGAAACCTGTGGGCCCTGAGAGGAGATGGTGATGATTTTGTATATGTACTGGTGGATATTCAAGGACTGAGGTGCTTGGTTCCTTGCTAGGTCAGTCCTCTTTTTCTATGTCTTTTGTACTGTTTTCTATGGTTTCTCTGGAGGTTTTTGTTGTTTTTTTTTTCTTTAAACCATATAATAAAAATATCTGCAACTTGGTAATATTTTTGTGTACATGGCAGTCAGCACATAATTCAGTAGTTAATGGCTCAATGCCTGACAAGAAAGGAAACAATGCAGCCAGGAGAAGCTAATTTTTTTCTTTTCCTCCATGCTTTCTCCGTTTCACACAAAAATTCACAGAGAGATCGCCAAGGCTACAGTATTTTTTCGATCTAGAAATATATTGTGAAGAACATTCTTCTCTCTAGTCTGTTTCCTTCACCAAGCTCAGACTTCTTTTAGACTACCCAGAATATATCAGGTATAAGAAATGCTGAAATGAACTGAAATCACACCTCTCATGGATTTAGGAATGACTCTGCAATGTGGTGTTACTGGGAGCTTTTTCAAAGACTTCTCCTTCAGCTTTTGGGTAGAGATAACTGTTTCATTCTTTCCTTGTCAATTTTTCAACAGAAGTAGGACTCAGTTTTTATATAAATGCCCGTACTGTGATCCATGACCTTCCTTTCCCAGAACTGTGCCATAGAGCACTGGGCTTTTAAACTGGGTAGAAGAGTGGGAGAGAGAAGAGGGAAAGGGAGAGTGAGCAGCTGACTTCCACGGCTTGTGTGAAAACCGTGGCACTTCACAGCAGAGAATGAAACATTTTCAGGGTCAGAAAAAGAGCTCACAAGAAAGGAAGGGCATAAAACTCTGGCTTAATCATTAACACCCTCTCAAAAGCCATTGATTCCTAGAATCTCAGTTGTCTTGGATGCCTTATGTGTTTTTTGTTAGACATTCATTGGATGAAACGTAAAACCAATCAAAGGAGTGGGCTGTAGTCACCTCTGCCAGGGACTGCCTTGCTCTGCAGGTTTTGCTCTCCCATTTGCACTGCTCTCACTTCAACCCTCTGACTTTTTGGGTTTTCTGATGCCCGGTTTCAACAAGTTCGGTAAGGGCCACAGCCCAGACCTACCTTTATACCAGTGGTCACAGCACTCACCTGTGAATGTCAGCTGTGAGATAACCCAAGTCAACCATATGAAATGGTAAAGAGAAGACCAAGTTTTGTACTGAGTTATAGCTATAAGTGCTTGTTACCTTTTGAACTGACACAGAGGTGACTCATTGGTACAACCTGACTGGGTTAAATGGGAGTTAGGCACCGAAAGGCTCTGCTTTTTCAAACTGGGGACTGTTCTTGGCAACAACAGGAACTTGGCAGTACCCTGCAATAACAGTAAACTAACCGTAACCCAGGCAACTTGTGAACATTAGTAGCCCACTAATTAGTAAACAATAAGCAGTTATAGCCTTTCAGGAGACTCAGAGTGGTTAATCAGGGCTTTCATGAATAAAAAATTCATCTCCTGGGTGCTAAACTTCAATTTTTGGTGAAAGTGGGATTCAGGACTTGTCTGTTGGGAGACTCATCCACATTGAGGCAGGGTGGGAACAGATGCTGTGCTGGCTAGCCCACACTAACATGTCCTGTAAACGTTCTCACTGAGCTCTACATCCCGGACTGGTTCTTCCCAGTGTTCAATGCCTGCTGGAGATGCCCATGGCAGAAGCCTGCTCAAGCTTAGCCCCTCCAGGCTCAGCAGAGAGACATGGGCACCATCGGGTGAACCAGGGGTACAATTTCACATGGGAAACAATTAAGAAATAATTATAGGCAAAGGAAATATTATTGTTAGTAGTTTATAAACAAGTACAATTAATTGAGTTACAGTTTAATTAATCCATATCCAATTGCTTCTTTTTTCTCATTTCCTAGTTTTTGGAGGAGAAGTTACCATGTGACCCAATAGGGTGCTTGTTGCGTAAGGACTAATAAATTTGGTCTTTATGAACTTCTCTTAATCAAGTGCAAATCAATACTTCTTAAATTAATTATAGTGTGATTTATGTAGGATTGCCTCTCCCCTGCTTTCCAGAATATACCTGAAAGCTTTGACTAGTTAGGTTACAGAGAGCCAGTTGGAGTTTTCCTCTGGTGCTTAAAATGTTTTGTTTTGGTTATGCTTTGTTTTGTTTTCTTTCCAAATAATTTTTACAGCATTTCTGCATTTTTAAAGATACTGGGGAAAAAATATCCCTCCAAATCAAGAAAAGTTCCCAATTTCTTTTTTTTTTCTTCTTTTTAATTTTATTTTCTTTTTTGATTTATTTTTTTTTGGTGGCTACTGTGTTGTAATGCAATTACTTCAGACAAGAGACTACAAGGCTGTTTCTCTGAGATGTTGGTAAACTGATGATGTCAAGTGAATATTAATCGGTCGCTGAAGCATAACTCTTTAATTGCCTCATAGAGACTATGGAAATCCTGTAATTGGTCATAAGCTGGAAAGGAGGGTGTGGCGTCTGTTTCCTCTCTTCTTATACTGTTGTTACTGTCATTTTTGTCCCCTCCTTTTGCCACTTCCATGGCTGCCAAAGTAGCTCCTTGTAGCTGAGCAGAAAACACATAGTTAGTAAGCAGCAACCAAAGTTTGGGCTTTCTTCACTGCCTTTATTGTGTGTGTGCTGATTTTGTTTGTTTATTTCCAATTGCCTTACTAATGAGGCAATGACCAAGCTGCACTGCTCACAAATGAGGGTTTGCCCCAGGCAGCTGGTTGCCAAGTCCTCGGGCTTCCTCAGGTCACTGTTGCATTTGTTGTCTGCCCTTTAGAGCTCATTTTCCCAGACATCCCAGACTGACTGTACAGTGTATGCACCTTCGGTCATCTTCTGTGCCTGTGAGTATAATAATACTCTTAAACCAAATTCACTCTGAAATGCCACTTACACGAACAGCAGCATTTCCTTGCCTTCCTTCACTTCTACCTTCTCTTTCCTATAATGAAATGACTATAACCAGAGCGGTTTAGAACCAGTCTTAGCTTCTTTCTTCATGGTAATGTTGGCTATTAATGCACTGGGAGTAGAGACAACACAGTATTTATACATCTGTGAGTTACGCATTTGTTGCGGAGCAGGATTTACAAACTAACTTGAGGAGGGGCAGAGAAAATCCCTAGAATTTCTGTACCTGAACTCAAGCTTCTCGCCAGGACCTGTATACACTAATCATAGTTGTAAACAGTCATATTTCCATTTGGACACATCATCTCAGTATTTTTGCTTGCTAGTACATTGATTTTTATGAAAAAGCAAAGCAGGACCCATCATTTTGGAGGCGATGGGTCAGCTTTTCATGTAATACTGTCCGACTAGAGAGAACACTTTACTGAAAACAGAAAACCAAGCTTCAAACATTTTTTCATAGTGAAAGTCTATACCCTGCAACCACTAAATTATGGGGCATGAAGATGCAGCTCACAGATTATGTTAAAAATGTAAGACTCAAGCAACCAGACAGCAAGCAGAAGGCCTCTGCAGGAGTCTGGATTCTGCTCCCAGGCCTGCTCTGACATGCTGGGTCAACTATTGAATATAACTTGCCTGAATATGTTTGAGAGCAGAGTCTAGAACTCCTTTCCATAAAGGCACTACAGATATCATGAAGCTACTCTGCACTGATACTGCTCACTGCTAATCTCTGTGGCCACATAGCTTCTGTGCTGTAATTCAGCTCCAACAAAAGGTAGAGCAATCCCTTAACACACTTCAGATTAGAGCAGGCGGCTTGGGCACTCTCCTGAGAAGAGTTTAGTTCAAATCCCTTTGGCTGACATGGATACAAATTCCCAGCCTTTCATGCAGCACGTATTTGGCTGTATTGCCATTTATTATGAAATATGTAGGTAGGTGCTTCACCTTTTTCTGCTATATTTTTCACGCACTCCATTACTTTTCAAAAAGACAAATGTGAGTATACATAATACATAAACATTCATCTTTAAGTGTTATTGTTTTGGCTGCTTTTCTCTTCACATAATTTGCTATTTCGTAAAAACTCATTGCTTACTGAATTGTTTTTTCATGTATGTTTGATCGTTCACAGAATCACACAATGGTAGGGATTGGAAGGGACCTCTGGAGACCATCTAGTCCAAAATATTTGTATTTTGAATCATATTTAGGAATCAAAGTTATTAAATGTAGTGGTCAGAAGTTTGAGAAAACTTGTTTAAGGATAGTACCTCATCTGAAAATATGCTTGACCACAGTCCAGCTATCACATTATTAATGCTTCAATTGATTTGTAACACTAAAATGTGATGCATTCTGTTTGGAAGTTTTATCATGACATTCCTGATATGGAAGTTGGTATAAATATTTCTGCTGCAAGTTCATTTAACTTGCATCATATAAAAGTACTGTTACAAAGAGTTATGGAACCAAACTGAAATAACTAAGGAGTTTTGTGTCGTGTGGGGTCTGCAAGGTTAAAGTTCTGCAGAAGCATTTTTAAACAGAGATATTTTTTTTTTCATCTTGGAAAAAGAAGATCTGAAAAGTTCTAGAAAAAGTAGAGAAGATTCAAAGTCACAGGCTATCTGGTTTACGGGTGTATTTCATGCTCTTGTCTAGCTGCATGCTAGAGCATTAAATTTTAAACCAGGCTCCTGATGCACCCATGTGATTCATAGGATTTCTATGAGCTATTCTAGCTACCAGTGTAAATAAGCAAAACACCAGGACTGAAGTTTTCCAGTTTGGAAGCATTTACACAAAGCTCCAACAGGAGAATGAAGTCCAAGTACAGTCTAGACAGCTCCAGTACCAGCAGAGCTGAGCTTCACATTTCCTACTTCCAAATACCCTGTCTGTGTGTCATGGCCACACCAATGGATCTCGGATCTGCGTCTTCCAAGCTCAGGTGGCAAGTCATCTACTAAAGCACAGTGTAACAGAAAACCTGACTTAGCATGTACTGAAGTGGTCATTTACATTAGACTGTCTTTTCCAGAGGAATTCTGCAATGTATAACATGAGTGTTCCTGAGCATAAGAAGAAACAAAAGAGAGCAAAGAGACAAATCCACCCTTCAGGAGAAGACAGTGTTGGTAGTTGTTAAGGCAGCTGTAAATTTTCAGGAGGCAGCTGCAACTTACTCTACATAACAACAAAAAAATACGATTTTTCAAAAAGCTTTGAATGGCTCCTGCATAATTTTAACTTCTGACTGTTATGAGCAATGAGAAAGCACCGAGTAACAATCCATTCACAAGGTCAATTTTGCGAAAAAAGAAATATTTTCAGAGCTGAACTGCCCAGAGAATCAGATGTCTGGGAACATTTGACTTGTGTGCTAAACAGTTTGTGAGATATTTGTGATGCAAGTGAATTGTACATTTTGATTTCTTACTATTATTGTTATAGAAGACAGATCATTTTCCATTCTCTGTTACACTGTTGTAGCAGATGTGTACATAAGTCAGTGGCCTACCTGATGCACCCACAGGATCTAAGATATCACCCGCAGTTTCAGAATGGTGTGGTTTGCAAATACCATTGCACTGTGTCATTTTATCGTCATAATTTTTAAAAAAGAAAATTATATCAGACATGCTTTATGAGCCCGCTCTGGTGAATTAGCAATTGGTGCGATTCCCCATGGACATTAAAAGTAGCAAAATGTACTTACCATCTTGGCAAACAAGCCTGGCATTTTGTAGAATGAGGCCTTCAAAGTCCATGCATCCTTGCTGCGAATTTTTTTTTTTAGATTTAATTTATGCATTTTATACTTGTTTTGTACATGGTGTTCCACAGAAGAGACATATTATCATATATCATCAGATGTAGTTTTTTTAAACAGTGGTGTAATAAATCGTTGGAAGAAGCTAAAAAGGCAAACTGTAGCTTCTCCATCACTTCCACTCTTTACACTGAGGTTAAGTGTCATGCTACAATTTTTCTAATCCACCATTTTTCTACAATTTTAAATAGTCAGGTAGATATAAAAAAATATAGGCAGTTGTAATATTATACGTATATTCTCAAGAAAACTATTCTGGAAATGTTACTTTCCTTTGCTTTCTTACTTTTCTTAAAAATAACGTTATTTCACAGGTTTCCTCACTTAACTTTCTGCGTTTCCCATGTTTCGAGGAGGAAGGAAGAGAATCAAATCCACAAGTTGAAACAAACTTCTTCAACAGAATGTTGTTGCTCAGCTTGCTCAGATCAATGGGTCAGATTCCTTGGAGTTGTTATGCAGAAAGTAAGAGCTAACAGCAGTGTCTTTTTAGATTTTTACTGTGTGAAACTTCTCTAAACTAAAGGTTTAGTGCTTACCATGCTAGCTATCAAGTTTCTTTATAGAAGGAGAGTAACAAAAGTTTGTGTTCCTTTCACAGTAATCAAGTACAGTTGTAAAGATGGAAACAATTGCCAGGATTGGTTACCTAATTTAAGAAAGGATCAGTTAGATTCAGCATCATATCACCTAATTGTAATTCGGTCCTGCTGGAACTAATATTTATGTGCATCAAACTGACATGATGCTGAACCCAATTTGCTTTTTATTTGTTTTACGAAAGCTCTCTAGCAGACTGTGTCCACGTCTGGATGTAATAACATTGTTGACGAATTTGAAGAGAAAAATTCACATAACCATAAGTGGGATTACCTTCTGTTTATAAATGCAATGGTAAAGATTGGGAACATATTTGGTTTTGTCCTGGTCTTGTTAATTAAGTATGATACTGGCCAAAACCTTTTTCTGTCTTTAGAAATCTGTGAATAACCCCTTTTCCTGATAAGCACATGTCCTGCCCTCTACCTCCATTGTCTATTTTTGAAAAATCCATTCATCCTATTTTCATCTGATGCTTACAGTCTCACTACTTACTTTGGATGTAGGCTCTATAGATAGAGTCATAGAATCATTTAGGTTGGAAAAGACCTTTAAGAGATGTGACAGATGTCAAGTAATACCCACTGAAATCAGCAGAGTGCCTGTCACAGGGTACGCTGTTGCCCAAGCACAGATCCCTCATGCCAGGTGAGATGCCAGTCTCCAGCTGCTGCCCCAGGAGGGCAGGAGTCCCCTGGATCCATTGTCCCACTGCAACCCCCACCACCCTCAGACACTGAGGTTGACACTAGCTGCCTGTCTTTAGACTACAGACTCCACCCTCTTTAATCAGGAAGGGGTTTTGGGGAGCAGAATTTAAATATCATTTGCCCTATGTGTGTGTGTGTTCTGCATATTTTACCTATACAACAGAACAGAATTTGTTTCACTGCATTGAAATTCGTGTACACTGTAAATCCCCAGAATCTCTTTGGCACAGCCTGTGAAGCCATACGTCTCAAAGAATTGCTTCAGATGTATGTCAAGGCTTCTGCCTCAGAAAACCTCGTATAGTCACAAAACAGTATAAATTTCAGATAAAATAATACATTCTGTTTCTGGGGGGTTTTTTACTTAAATCACATGCTTGTGATCCCAACTTTACAAGTCAGCAACCTTGATATGCCTTTGAAAGGTTTCTGGAACTTGCAATCCTGAATCTTGGCCAGTGAGAACTTCATAATTCAGTCATTTTTACTTTCACCTTTTTTCTTAATGTCTTCCCTAGTCCAGATGCTCCCTGGAGTCCAGTTTTATGTTTTAAAAGAGGACCAGAGAGACTGATGATGCAGTTAGCCCTGCAGATGTTGAAGTTCTTGGCAGACTCTAGTTGAGCTTCTGCTGCAGATAGGAGTAGGTGGGTCAACTCTCAAAATGGCCCCAAAAGCTGCCATATGAGAGATGGAGAAGCCTTCCAAGGTGAAAAGAAGAGGTGACGCAGTTGTATTCACAGCTCTAAACATCATCAGGAAAAGCAGATAATATTCCCTCAGAGACTGTCTACGGAGACATTCATGAAAGTTCAGAAAGATTAACTAGAGCTATAAAGTTAAATCTCATAAGTAGAATACAGAAATTAAGGGCAGGTTTGTTGAGCTGAAAGAGCACATGAGAGGGCAGGAGACTTGGCTTCTGTTTCTGCCTCTGGCACTGACCTTCTGCATGACTACTATGGTTGGCTGTTGTCACTCTTCTCATCTCAGCAAAACTGTAATAAAGATATTTTCCTAGTCTGAAAACAGTTTGAGATCCACCTAATATTATTATTCAGTTAATGGTTTATGGATGCTGTTATTCAGAAATGGTTGTGGTTTGGAACCTTGACAAAATGCTCCTGTCTCATATAAGGCAGGAAGGACAGGCCATCCTGCTTCTGAGGGCGTTTACATATGTTTAATTCTGTGTTTGTTGTCTGGCTTCCTTTTATAGATAATGGAGACTTCTGTGGTTCAGTTCATCTTCTCTGAAAGTAGATGCCCTGAAAACATCACATCATGTCCTAAAATTGCTTTTTTCTTCCTGTTTACTATAAAGAGCACCTAAAATGACCAGCTCACAGCTGCCATCAGATATTAGATGAAATGAATCCTGCCTTCTGAATTAACTTTCCTGAGCATGCTAAGATACAGACAGTTCACATAGCACCAAAATTAATCTGTTTTTTTAGTTAGGTTTGGTTTGGTTTTTTTCTGGAAAATTTTGCTACCCTGTCTATTAACTTGCTAATTTGGTCCAAAAAATGCTAGGAGAAGATGGGTAATTGTTCATCTTAACCATTTTAAAGTTGAACAATGTTTGCCTTTTGATATTGGTTTAATTATGTGATCAACCTTTTCTTCCTTCTGACCCCCCCCCAAATATATGTTTCCCACTATGATAGATTTCCATATGTTTCACTTATTCTTAAACCCAAGTAATAGTGAATTACTTAGACATCAGTTGTAACATGGATAGAGTATCAGAAAAAAAGTATTTTTCATTTCTTCTTCAGCTTGATTGGACATTGGAAAAATGTATCAATAAAAAGTGCTCTGTTATCGCCGCATCCCTACAGTGTTTAAAATGATAGTGCTTTTCATTATGATGTTGACAATGCTGGTTGTGAGGAGGTACTTTCAAAGCTATCAAATCTCAGTGCTGGAGGAGGAATATGCACCCTCTCATAGTGAATCATGGACAGATAAGTCATCTTATTTTCTGTAGTCTTTTTTCCTCCTGCTCTCATAACATTTGCCTGAGGGTTGTCAGCAATGGTTTTGGCTGCAGTGCAGGACTCATGGTCACACGTCTGCAAACATATGTTTTCCCCTAATGGCTGTGTGCCTTTACTCCTTTCTGCTGACATCTCAAAACTCAACTTTCAATGGAAAGTAGAGGCTCCTAATATTCATTTTACCTATCATTTCTATGTGTTTTCTCATTATTGGAAAGGATTAGAGATGTCGCCAGACGGAGATGCCAGTTTCTACCCTGGACAATCAGTCAAACTGTAAAAGCAGAACAACACCCTTAGAACTACTAAAAGGTTTTTTTTATGCTCTGTAGTTCATCAGATTCTGATGTTTATGTCACTATTCCGAATCCAGTGCTGTTTTTTTCTGCTGTTTGAAATGAGGTCAAAGAGCTGACTTGTTTTGTTGGCTATGGTGTCATTTTTCTATTTATAGATGCTGAGATTTAATAGTTTTTAAAGAGAGCAGTAATAGTGCATTTGCGGCATATGTTATCAAAAAGGTTGCATTGAAGAGGTTCAGAAGCATGAAAAGAGCAAAACCAGCAGCCAAGCTCTCCAAAGAGAAAAGGTTAGCTAGAACTGCGAGTTCCTCTCATTGCAGTACCCTGCCAACAAGTCACAGATGTACAGCACATGAGCAAGTGAAAAAGTGATTATGAGGGTTATAATGGCAGCCCCTGAACCATAGTGCATAATGTATTCATCCCAAGGTGCATTTGTGCATCTGTTAAAGTATTTTTACTAGTAGTGTAAGAGCTTTTAAAGCCATTTTCTGAACTGCTTAGCTCATTTGCAGTGTTTAATTGATATTTTATATTTTTGTCCTTATTACTTTCTGACATTAAGCCATGACACAATGCATGCATATATTATAGTGACAGTTGTTCCAGCTTCCGTTTGTGATTCATCCCTTTGAGCTCTGTCATCATCTTTGCATATTTCTTTGTGCCCTCTTCTGCTTTTGCAGAGTCCCTGCGACACTGACTTGGCCTTAGCCAGGCACGGCAGCGTATCTGAGCCTGGGCTTCTTTCCCTAGAGGCTCATATAAGACAGAAGGTGGCCTAAGGTCCTTTGCTGAGAAATAAAGTAATTTCTGTTCATTTCTGTCCTTCCTCTTACCATACAAGAAGCTTTCTGCTGCAATTTGTATTTGATCTCTCTGACATTCAAGTAACACCCCAGCAGTTCGTTACTGAAATTTTTTCTTCCCTTACCAATTTCATACAAAATAAAATCTGAGGTTGTTCTTGATCTACAGCAGTGGGAGTGAGATGAGATTCTGGGCCAGTGATCCATTTCCACCCTCCCCTATTTAGGTGCTGCTCATACTGGTTTAAATGACAGCTGAAGCTGGTCTTTTGCCATCTGAATTCTAATTGCTCTTCCAATACACATTTCCACATTTCCCAGCTGTATTTACAGCGCATACCAAGCCCTACCTTTGGCTGCCGTTGGCCTTGAGGCCCAAAACTTATCTTGTTTTTGAAATTAATCTTTCTATTTTGTGGTTGTTTTTTTTTTTTTTTTAAGTACAGTAGTCCCTATTTACCAGACACTCTATACAGGCATTTATACTAAGGAGATGCAACAATAAAGTGGATGGGAAATGCTGAGTTATTAGAGTGACACTTATTTGGCTTCATTATAAGATACGTTATATATGATGGAAGTTAGTGGAGATCCTGTCAGCATGATTAAGTCATTTGTAAGTGGGGAGAAAAATAAAGCTGTATAATTCTCCATTTATCATCTCCCTGAGCTGGTCTTTCCCACAGCAGTGATAGCACCAGCACAAAGCCCTTCAGGCAGATCTTTACCCTGACCAGAATGGTGCTCTCTGAGCTTGTTCTAACCCTTTGTTTCAGTCTCCTCTGAGGTATAGCTTTTTTTTTTCCCCCCAGTCAATATAGATTATGTTCACTGTTTCACACCTCTCAGCTTTATGAATTATTTCCCTTAAAAATCCAACAGATATGTCAGCTGTGATTTATTCTCTATGATATTATAACAAATTGCTTTCATGAGCTGATACTTTGCCAGACATTTTGTGGCCTCCGGGCCCGAATATGTCTGTGATCACCCCATTGTAAAGCAGGCACCACTGAATTCACTACTGATCAGCATGTGGATAAAACCAGCACCTTTGAAAACAGAACAAGATCTTAAACTGACTTTTTGAAAGGTGATAAATGATTTGAGGGGTAAAATTTGAGGATGCATGAAACAGAACTTAAAGGAGTCATGGCATGACAAAGGACAAAAAGCCAAGTGTGGATTTATTTGGTGGACTAAGGAAATTATAGCCTGTCCACCATTTAGATTATGCAGTGAAGGGTGTGGTCCTGTATCAGATACTGAAGGAACAGACTGCAAAATCCCACTGCTATTCCTGGATGTTAACACTACAAAGTCCCCGCCTTTGAGATCTAGTACCACACTTACTTACCAACATCTTAAAAAGGATTGATCGATTGATTGATGCATGGATTGATCGACTGATAAATGAATTAGTGCCTAATAGTCAGAGGAGCTGTGGAGAGTTGTGCAGGCTGGAAGAGGCCAGTTTAAATGTTAAACACATGAGAGAGAAAGATGAGATGCAGTAGCAGTTTATAGGAAAAAATGTACTGTGGTAAGCAGGAACAGAGAGCAGAAAGGTAGGTGGATTAATGTTTTCTTGAGACAAACCATGTGCACAAACACACATTTAAAAATTAGATTAGAACAAAATGTTTTCCTGAGTCTCTGGAATGTGGGATCTATAACGAAGGCACAGGGCAAGGACAGAACTTGCAGCTCCTTTCAGCATCCTGGAGCTTCGTGTCTCAAAGCAAAGACGACCCACACAGCTGGTGTCATGGGCAGGTGCAGCTCTGACAGTCCCTATAGCGAGTGCCTTCAAGTTTATTGTGTGATGAGGTGACGTCTTTGCATTGGATGATGTGTGGGCCATGACTGCACCAAGGTGCCCTAACGCACTTTCTGAGCAACCTCTCCAGTTGTCTTTGCTACTCAGGTAACACGAGGAGAGGGGGGGGTGTGTGAAGGGAGAAGTATAGCAATTAATGGGATGATAGAAGATTCCCTTGGCCTTCCTCAAAAGTTTATTCCTCACTGAAAGCTCTTGACTGCCAGAATGAATATTAAGATTATTCATGTGAAACGGCCTGAGACCTACCCAAGACAATAAGGTACCCAAGACCTACCCAAGACAATTTCTGTTTTATAGAGTGGGGGGGTCAAATTCAGTCATTTCTACCTTTAGAAATCTGCATTTTGCACCAACTAGCTACCTGGCAAAACGCAGAAATAAGGATCAAATTGTTCCATAAGCATCTTCAAATGCATAGACATTAGTATCTGCCTTACTTTTTATCATTCTTTAAATGATGCTCTCAGGTCCCACGGTACAGAATATATTTCTAAAGAAACTTCACAAGTTTGCTCCTCATCGTATCTTAATACAATAAACAGTAACCTTAGTTTCTCAAAAATTGTCCTAATAAAATACAGTGAATAACCTGAATAACCTCTGTGTGAACCCTGTGAACCCTGCTCCTTATTATCTTGCAATTTCAGTTGCTCCAGCATACTCCTCCTATCATGTCTGTGACTAACAGCATATACCTTGGAAACCCGCTCAGTTGCTTCTCTCTGTGTAGTCCTTTATTCTGGCAGAAAACACCTCTGTCCCCTACCATTTGCACAAACAGCCTGGAGCTGCCATCCGCATGCTGCCTGTGCGGTGACCGAGGGACAAGTGTGGTCCCTCCTGCTGCGGCCACCATGTCAGGAGGGCTCTCCCAAGCCCCACAGCCTTTCTCAGCTCCACAGCTAGTAAGTGGAGAGAACACGGCAGAGGGTTCTCTGAGGTGTTGGCAAAGAACCTCGCTAATTTTACACCACCAGCATCTCATCCATAATGCTAGAAAATTGTTTCAGGAAAAAAACCCAAACAAACATTGCCAGAAGAGCTTTCGCAGTAAAAGACAGGCAGAATTTTATCTGCTCATCAAGGCGGTTTGGAGGAGTTATTTCTCAGCACACTAACACTCTCATTCTGTGTGAATGTATCTGTGCTTGAATAGTTCTACACCTATTTGCTGCTATCCTTATACCCTTTTTCTCCCCAAATCTTTATTCTGGGACATCTCTACAGAACCTTTTCCATCTTTTCTCCCTGGAATATTTAAGCTGATGTCCACTAGTCTACTATATGCCAGCATTTATTGTGAGGAGTATCTTTCCTCCTGCATCTCTTGATCAAAAGAACAAGAAATGTGGAGGCCCAGAGCAGCAGGCGAAGTCAAGTTAATTCCAGTGTTTCAAAACACAGGAAAAGAGATGTGCTGAGTCCCAGTGCTGGGTGCTGGTAGAGCACAACATACTGATGTTAATAGGTGAAAACAAATCCTGTCTCACAAAACTCATTTTGCTTTAAGCAGGAGCTGAGGAATTGGCCCCCTTCTCTCTATGCAGCTTTCATGAGTCTGGAATTGGCACAGTCTCAAGCTCCACTTCTAGTCCCAAAACAAGATTTTGAAAGCAACATAGCCTTTTGGTTTTTCATCGTCAAGGAGACTGGGCCATTTCAAGACCCATTCCATAATAAATTACTACTAACTGCCAGCTGTTAACAAACTCAACATTGTCTCCCTTCTGTATAAACAGCTGTGTTACAAGAACGAAAGAATAAGGGAGAGAGGAAAGGCCTTGTTACAGCCCCATGGTGCCAATGAACTTTGTGTGCTCTGATTTGTGAAGAATTCAGTGATTGTATCTTAACAGAACATGAAAGTACTGGAATAGGAAAGTGAGCAAGCATTAGATGACCCTCAATATTACGATATGATTTCTTTCTGCATGGTGGAGCTTAGGCACTAAGCTATTCAGAAAAAACTCCTTGCACCCCCAAAGAACAGAGACTATGGCAGAGTGCACTGTTCATTGGAATAACTCACCCTTTTAATAGTCAGAGTTTACAGGTTTGATAATGAAGCCTCTGGGAACAGTATCAATACAATCAATATATACAATACTCCTACTGAAACTTCACAGCAACAATCCATCAACATACCAGAGAAAAAAGGGTTCACGAAGCTGCCTGTATACTTCACTAACTCAGAATTGTTCAGTTCTAATGTAACACTTGGTTGCCAGGTCAATCTGGTAATAGTCATTGTGACAAAATACATTTACATACGTGCATCAGTGAACAAATTTAATGATGTTGGATAGCGCACTAATAAGAGTTGTGCAAAATGTTTTGCTAGAGACTACAATGAGTTGGACTGGGGACAAAGTTTGAAAAAACCTCAAGTATTGAAATTCGCGTTTAAAAAAGGGGTTTGAAAATACAAATGTCTTTTGTGCCACTAGAAATGTACTCTGCTGGCAAATCCAGACACAAAGCAAAGTATTTTGAGGCACCGTCAAGGGTTTGTTAAAATATGGCTGGACACTGAAGCAAAGCCAATTTACACAGTACCAGTTGGCAAGCACAAGGGTGTTTATTCTGCTTGATAAGCATCTCCCTAGTAACTCTGTGAGTCAATAAATTGGGTTGATGAGCAGCATGTGGGGGGAAAAACTTGAGTGCAATAATAGTGCGACATGTTAACCAAATGTTAGGGATAGTAAATGGAAATCAAGGCTGCAGAGGTTGCTTTTTGCAAGAGGATTCAGGGTAAACACGTGAAAGGGGAATAACAAGAAGTATGCAAGGGAAGATAATGGGCCAAATTAGCCCGCAGCTCACATCCATGCTTATTTCCCTCTGCGTGCTCAAGTTAAATTCTGAATCGATTTTCCCTGTTTGACAGTCCTTTATTTGAATTGCTGGTGACTGAGTGCCAATAATTCTGAGTGCTACATAGGGGAACAGGAGGTCTTTGTTCAGATGGGGCACATCTGACCCATAGGCAAGCTAACATTTGTAATTGTAGCTTAAAGGACTTATTTACATCCTAAGACTAGTTTGGTTTCTCTCCCATAACAATTGCTGTATTTGATGCCATTTACAAATGACAGACAAGAGACAGGTAAAAGAAAGATTAATCAATGGAAATACCCATTCCTGAGATGAAGTTGCATAGGAATTCCTAACACTATCAGGGCAGACCTTCATTGTTGATCACATATTTATGAAAACCTTGATTCTTGTTATTTATCTCCCCTTTCCCAACCCTTTACTTCCAGGCTAGCCTCTCTGGGGAAATTTCAGATGAGGTAACACTGCCTGAAATGATCAGCAATACTAATAGCATAGAGAATGGAATTTTAAATTCCAGCCATATATTTAATAATCTCCATTGCTGTCTAAGGGAGCCAAGCATATTTAAAATCAAATGCAGAAGGCCTAATGCATAAGATGAATAGCCTATGAGGTCACGGAGAACAGTTATGATTATCTAGTCTGACCTTTTGAATAACTCAGATCCTGCAGTTTCACCTAATTATCCCTACACCAAACCCATAACTTTTAATTACACTATGACAGATATTTCAGAAATGCATCCAGAACAGATTTAAAGAATTAAAGTGGCAAAGAATCAATTGTATCATTAGTAAGCTGGTCCTGTGGTCAATTACTAAACCTGATTCACAAAAAAGGTTGACAGAATCATTCCCCCAAATAAAGTGCTCTCTGGTGAAATCAAAGTTCTTCACAAAACACTGTAGAGTGGTGTGGTTTTGCTTCAGGTAAGAGAAGAGTTTCAGGTAGACACATTTAAAGTCTTCATGTTTTGAAATGGTTTCACTAGAAATCCTGATTTTATATTATACAATAACAAAGTGAAATAAAAGCATTCCAAATTCCTGAATTTTTCTTTACTAAGAAATTTTAATTTTTGTGCTTTATTCAGTCAAAATAAAGGTATATATTAAAAAGAGATTTTTTTATACTCATAGTTGTTCCAGCCATTTTATTAATTACCTTCAAAATTAAATGATCTTAAAATCCAGGCTGAACTTGAGCTGAATTGACTGTAGCTCTAGACAGAAAATCCTATTTTTTATATAGTGACATGTGTGATGACCAGCAATTACAATTGTCTTTATTTTTCTTTTGTGAACAAGTCGATTTTTAAAATTTCTCCTGGAAAACAAGATAGATTGAAGTTCTCTAGACTCTTACCATAAAGTGTTTTTTCTACACTTTTAATCCTTATAGTATTTTTTTTTTAAACTCTTTCAGGGTTTCAGCATCCACTGAAATATTGGCACTTTCTACTTTCAGTGTATAGTCACCGCCATTAATTTCTAATAAGCCTCTTAGCCCTCTTCAGTAAAGCATTAAGATTTATGTGATCAAACTTAGATAGCGTTGCATCTCACCCTAAGGATGCCTAAAATAAAGTGGATGAATCACGCCCTAAAAGTGCTGACTCCTTTTCAATGACTACCAGTGGAGCCTTGTTGACAGCTCAAAAGTAGACATCAGCATTGTAGATATTGAAGGGTGGGCGGGATTAAGTCCTCTGCAAGAAACCAACAGTCTGAATCAGTTATTGGCATGGAGATATACAGTTTCTAAACCTTTTTTGTATTACACTCACAACAGTTTTCTTGCCTTTGTATAAATGGAAAACATATTCCAAGGTGAAAATGATGACTCATCCACCCATGAGAGTTTCTATAATTGATCTGAAATATTTTTTTCCTTTGTCCAGCATTGACTGTTGATATAGTAATTCAGGCTAAACAGAGGTTAAATGGTGAAATTTAAATTCAAGTCTCACCAAAAAAAAGAAAAAGCAATGGCAAGAGTATGTTTATGTATCATTTAAAACTGTAAAGACACATCTAAGTTGCACCTGAACAGTGAGTGAGCACAATAATTTCTCTCTCTTACTGTTGCAGCTGCCTCCCACTATCACAGTATTTCACTTCCTACATGTGGACACAGCATTTCTGTATCACAAAAAAGACAGACTCATTTCCCTGACTAATAAGAATTAAAAGTTTTATCTTTAAAAGGGGATTTGTCCACTCCATTTTCGATATCTCTAATGAGGCAGTCAGCAAGGATCCAGGCTGGACGGTGAGTTGGGAAATCTGTGATTTGTTCTTATAGAATGGTTTGGGTTGAAAGAGACCACTGAAGATCATCTAGTCCAACCCCCCTGCCATGGGCAGGGACACCTTCCACTAGACCAGGCTGCTCAAAGTCCCATCCAGCCTGGCCTTGGACACTTCCAGGGATGGGGCATCCACAGCTTCTCTGGGCAACCAGTTATGGTGTTTCAATGCTCTCGCAGAAAAAGATTTTCTTCAGATGTCTAATACAAATATAACCCTCTTTCTCTTTAAAATGGTTGTCCCTTGTCCTGTCACTACATACCCTTAGTAAAAAGTCTTTCTCTGTAAGCTCCCTGTAAGTACTGAAAGGCCACAATAAGGTGTCCCCAGAGCTTTCTCTACTCCAGGCTGAACAACCCCTACTCCTTCAGCCTGTCATTAGGAAAGGTGTTATAAGCCTGCGTTCATTTTTGTGACCCTCCTCTGGACCTGCTCCAACAGGTCCATGTATTTCCTGTGCTTAGGGCTCCAGAGCTGGACACAGTACTCCAGGTGGGGTCTCCAAATAGTGGAGTAGAGGGGCAGAATCACCTCCCTTGACCTGCTGGCCTCGCTTCTTTTGATGCAAAACAGGCTTTCTGGGCTGCAAGAGCACATTGCTGACTCATGTCTAGTTTTTCATCCACCAGTATCCCCAAGCCCTTCTCCTCAGGGCAGGTCTCAATCCAGTCATCCCCCTGTTTGTATTGATATTGGAGATTGCCCTGACCCAGGCGCAGGACCTTGCACTTGGCCTTGTTGAACCTCATAAGGTTCAAGTGGGCCCACTCCTCAAGCCTGTCAAGGTCCCTTTGGTTGGCATCCCTTCCTTCAGGTGAATCAACTGCACCACTCATCTTGGTGTAATCTGCAAATTTGCTGAAGGTGCACTCAATCCCACTGTCTATGCCATTGATTAAGATATTAAATAGTATTTCTCTCAATACAGACCTGTAAGGGACACCGCTTTGTTACCGGTTTCCACTGAGATATTGAGCCATTGAATGTAACCCTTTAGATGTGGCCATTCAGACAATAAACTATGAAACTTCTCAACCATATCATTGTCCTATGGAAGTCTCTGACTAAAACACCTCTCACTTTTGTCTCTCACTGTAAAGTCTGGAAACCAGTTCTGTTTCTTAATATGTAAATGCCTAAAGAAACTTGACTTTCCTTTGGGGCCTCTATATTTATTGGGATGAATAAACAAGTAAATAGTGTTAACTGTTGACTGAGAACTCACTTCAGTGATAATGCTCTTAATTATCAATAAAGGAAGAGCTGAGATCCCAGACTGAGTAACTTCTGTGCAGAGAATTCCTCCTGGCTTCAGCAGAACTTCTCTGTACACAGAGGAATTAAAAGACCAGATGTTTGGACAGGATCTGAGCTGGTATCAAAAGGCTAAAAAGCTATACAACTCACACTTGTTTCTGCTATACAGTCAGCTTGTCTCCATCACAATTAAAGCCCGTTTTTCCTTCATATCACAAGAAAATTATGACTTTGTTCCATGCAGAAAGGGTTATATTGTGTAGTAATAATAGGAATACCTTGAAAATGTTTTAAGCCTCTTAATCATTTCAAGCATAAAGGATAATTTATATCCTTCCATTTAATTTATTTAAAAATGACTTATTTTCAGTGATTTTCACTGTATTAAATATATAATAAGTATGGAATGAAACCATCATATCATTTGCTTTAGTATATTGTGCTCTTCGACAGCTATTTTATCCTAAGGCATGAATTAAATGGTGTCCCATGATAATATTTCTTCCTCCTTTGTTTATATAATTTCTTACAGTATTTTTGAAGTCTACCATTCTTGTTAGACCAGTATATAATTCTATTTTAGACAGAGAAGTTAATATTTTCAAATTTCTTGTAACTATATATCTTGATAAAGGAAATGAAAAATGTATTTTTTTTTTCACTTTAATGAAAAAGTGACTTTTATCCAAACTATACTAAGTAAAAATAAATTTATAGCTGAAACTCCAGAATGTGCTACACTTTGGTATGTGTATCATGGAAATCACTGTAAGAAATAGTGCAGGATTTCGAGATACTGTTTGAAGTACCCTACAGTATTAAAGATGATAGCAATACCCAAATCTGGCAGGTATAGCTCAGGACTTCTAGAAAAGCCAGACACTGCAGGAGTCAGAGCTGGATGTGATGTCTTAAGGCATCTCAGATGGCACTAATATTTATATAAGGGCTGGGCCTCTGCTTTAGGATGAGCTGAGTTGCTCTCTATGGTCCACTGACTGTGCTAACTGAAACTTCATTAACTTTGACAAGAGACGAGACACCTAATGGACAAGGAGACATCTGCATTTAAATTACTTAATCTACAAACTGAATTCTACCCTCAGCCAAAAATGGCTGTTTAGGCTTTCACTGTTGCCAGTAAAGTAGCATCGCCTTCGGTAATTCATCCAGTCTAGACCCCATGACTCACCTTGTACACATGCCTTGTTTACTTATACTTACTTTAGATTATGTACCATAGAAGTAATACGTAGTCATGTCAGAAGAAAAACAACCTTTGACAAGAAATACTGTGTCTACCTCAGAGAATTTTCATTACAGCTGTGCCCAGTAGATGATCAGCAAAATAGACATGCACAAAGATTCCCTCCACAGCCGTAATTCCACCCTTTTGTGACTTTGAATGGTGATGCTGCCTTTTAATTAAGTAATCAAATTTCAAAGGAGTCCTGCATCTTTTGGTATGTTCTGAGGGATGGAGACAAACAGAGCCTAGTTCTTCAGGGCAGTGTTAGGATGTCTTAACTAAAAGACCATGGTTTCTCTTTAGACAATTCTCTACTCTTATTTTCTGCTTTGCCTCTACATTTCCTCATAAACTAAACAAAAAATATGTGAACAAATGATCTTGACTGTGCCACCTTACTGCTCTTCAAAAGGATGAATGATTTTTATTATATTTAAAACAATCCTTTTAAAAAGTAATAAAACATAAATACTCCTAACTCTTTGTCAACAAACACAAGAACTGATTCTTTCAGATGTATAGCAGAGAGTTTTACTGCTTGAGTTAGCAGTGACTAGAAGCCATAGGAGTTTAACTCTCCCTTTGTGGGAAATCCTCCAGCTAGAATGAATACCTGATGCAGGGCACCACAGTAGCAAACTGAAAGAAGGGGAAATCACTGGAAAATAATTCAGTCTTTGCTTTTGTGAAACGGAGTAAGCTTGTTTTAATTAATACAAAAGCACTATAAGAGGATAGAGCATGTGCAGTATTACTCAGGGTGTGGTCCTGTCAGGCGCAAAACCCCCCCATTTTTAAGGATCATTAAGTCATGTATCCCAGAGGTTTAGATTTAAGCTAAATTTTGGGTTAAAATTTAAAAAATAAAGCTTATTTTGGCTTTGTTTTGGCTTATTTTTTAATGGCAGGGATAGCAGAAGGCTATTATTCTTCTGGCAGTTTCCAGGCAAAATTTCACATCTTTGTGGGTATCTCTTTAAGTGGTTATAATAGTTTGTGACCAGGAGAAAAACATGATATTTTTCTCTAAGTTATCATTGGAAATGACTACACAAATATTATTTTAAAGTTTCATATAGAAAGTCCATCTGTGGATGACACCAGTTTGGAAGAATGCCTATTTTTGGTTTAAATTATTAAGAAAATGGAAAAAAAAGTATTAATAGTTTATGTTAAGAAGTTCTGGGTGCTGATGTCTTTGCTGTTGACTGCAGTTTCAGTCCTGGTGTACTCATACAAGATGCCTGCCATTCCAGAATAATTCTTCTGAAAACAACAGAGTAGGTGGATTATACATGTTTTGAAATTGATAGGCGCTTTGTCACTGCTGAACCTAAGAAGCCTGAAGCTGTAATTGAATCACACCGAAATGTACCTAACATGCAGCATTTCAGCTGGAGAAATATAACCATAACTCTTTAGCATCTGCTGGGTACAAGTAACAGAATTTGTGAGGTTTTGTACTAAGGGGTAGCAGCGCATACTGAATGAATGCTATATCGTCTCATTACACAACAAATGTTGGAGTATTAACTTCCTTCCAATTGGTGCATCCTCATTGAAATCCACCACTGCATAGAGGAACTTTACACTCTGTAACTGTTGCTGTTCTTTTACAGAAACCAGCGCATCAGTGCTGGATGCTCAGGATTGGTCCTGCAGAGCAACAAGTCAGTCATGCAAATTCTTTAATAAAAGCTACAAGATAGTTTTCTGGAAAAGAGGGTTTCATTTCCCCATATTGTTTTTTGTGGGATTTACTGAGCTATTTTGCTGATGTCACATTGCCATCTAAATCACCCAAGAAACTTACAGGTGATGTCACCATTTGACTTTGGTAAGAGGCATTCACTTACTATGACAACGGGCAATTAAGGAATGGCATGGGGAAAGGGGAGGAAAGTAGCATAACAGCAGTCTGGATTTTCAGAATATCCAGTCATTCTAATATGTGTAATACATATTTTAAAACAATCATGCTTCAAAGTGTTTGGTTTTTTTTAAACACAGACTTAATCCTTGCTCCTCTGAAACCAGCTCCTCCTCTTCCCCCAGCTGTCTGCTTATGCCATCTATTATCTGTCATAAAAGCTCTTTTAAAAGGTCTTCCTAAATGGGGAGATACATAACAGTCATGATTTAATATTCTTAGTGAACTAAATGTTATTTGGCTATTGGCATGAGACTGCTGACTCCTGACAAAGGTCATGCTGAGGCTGGACAATCTAATTTCTATAAAGGATTGACAAAATAAGAACATCATTAAAGAATTACACATTCCAGTTTTTTACAGACACAAATGATTGCATATGCAAAAGAGCAAATCTATAATTAAAACCAACCTTAAGACATATGTAAACCTTGCCCTTATATTAGTCATAAAATTCATAAATAAAAAGCTCTAAAATTAGTTTTAAAATTAAAAAGCTGTCTTGTAATAGCATTTTATGCTCTAGGGTTACAATAGCATTCCATCAAACTATACCATAGCTGACTTAACAGGGACTCCTGAAACACAGTCTGCTGTAAGTGAATACTAGTATTTCTTAGAAATTATGGTGTTTAATAAGCATTGATTTTCCTAGCTCCTCCTTATGCCTTTCATCAGCTCTGGAAAGCTCTTGGTAGCTATACACTGAAATTCTCTCTAGAAGAGCTTTCTAGAACTTAATATAGTTATTTTAACCTGATGTAGGAGTCTTTTAGAAACTGAAAAATGTATTTTCAGATTTAACAAAATGAATTCTCTGAGAACATATTTGTGTTTTCCTCTGAATATGGCTTAAAAAATTGTCACCTGTGGAAGCCTGATGATTCTGTCCTATTGAAGTCAAAAATCCTGCCTCATAAACTTCATATTAGCTTAGAAAAAAATACTTTCTATGAATCATGACAAAAGGACAACTAGGTATTGTCTACAAAAGAAGTATTAGTATGGAAAATATTCTTATCTCTTAATGGGCTAGAAATGTTAGTGTTGACTTCTCTAAACTCATTCATTCATTCAACACAAAGGAATTGCAAGTTAACAGTGAAGACTTCTAGCTCCCTTTTTAAAATGCATTTTGTGTCACTGCTGTTGCACACCGTTGATCTGTCACTGTTTTTTTGTCATGTGAAGTCTTTTTTTGTTGAATAAATATCTTACCAATAAGTATTTTCAATAGTGCTCTGCTACGGTTGACTGGATGGCCCAAGACCAGATCACATTTTAAGAAGCTTCCTATGTCCACTTCTTTCTGGATGATTGCCCTGGGGAGACGTTGCATTTGTAACCATGTTGAGTTATTTTCTTGAGCTAACAGGTCTCAAAAGATAACATATTTGTGAAAATAAGGCTGGCAAGGAGAGAAAAACTGACTGCAACAGGGTCAACCACCCCACATACTCCCTGCAAACTTTATCAGATTATAACTTGCCTGTGTTTTAACTGTGAGCTTTTAGTTCTTTGCTTGGTGAATGTTTAATATTGGCTTTACGTTGCCTCAGTAGCAGCCTTCCAGAGTTACTAGGAAAAGGAAATTGCTTTAGTTGGCAAAAAAATTTCCAGTCTATGCAAAGAAATGAATCCTAGGGAACCCACTGACATTTATTTTGACTTGCTAAAGAAAATTTTTTGAAGCATGAAGATACATTTTCCTGAAAAATGACAAATCTAAGTTTCTGTTAGTTAAGTAAAAGCATCTGAAAGGATAAAACCGGTATGAAAAAGCTAAAAGAGCTTTGAAGAAAAATAACAGACACCTACAAAGAAGTGTTTCATCAGTAGGGAAGCGCTGTGTCTGCTTTGTTCAGCTCACCTTTACCCACTGCTGGGTCATATCATATCATACACATCACTCGAGACATCAGACACCGGGATACAGCAGTGAGCTCTGGCTGCATTCCTCTCCTTCCCTGCACGTGAGCAACTCAAGGGCGCTTTAAGGTGCAATATAATTCTCCAGCATTCATTCAGAAGGATAACTTTCCTCCTCGTACCCTCCTGAGGTTAGTGTCCCACCCCACACAGCCAGGTACCACAGTTCAGCAGCCCCCCCCTCCCCAGCTTGCTCACACTTCAGCTGCATCTGCCCTTGCTGCTGCCCTTGTGCCTGTAGGAAGGGAGAAATCCCTTCTGCCCTGGCTGAATCTTCTTCTTGTCCTGCCCATGAAGCGATGGCGAAAGCATCTCTTGTTTCTTTCTGAGCGCTGCCTGGTTTGGGGTGAGCCTAAGCAGAAAGAGGGAAAAGGAAGCTTCCTGAAAGGCTCTGGAAGGGATAATCAGAATCTGGCCCTCAGACTGTGAATCTGACTTATGTCTTACTAGGCCATTTTAATTACTTGGCATGAAAATGCATACCAGAAAGGGAGTACAGCCTGAGCCTGTGTACAAAATAAGATTCAAGTGAGGAAAAAACCTCAATAAGCAGGTGCTGCTACTATTACTATTAGGGCTCGGTGAATGCTGCTTTTCCACAGGTCTTTTTGTCATTGTTGGAAACCGAAGTAATTTTTGAGAAAATCTTGTATACGGATATATGGATATACGGTGTGCGTATGTATATATTCACATATTATAGATATATATCTTTACACATATATATATATTGTGTGTGTATATACATATATACACTTTTTCATACAGCTCTCATCCTTGTAAGCTGAAATACTTTTTAAGTTCTAGTGCTTTCTGTAAAAACTTGGCTTGACTTCCCTGCAGTCAGGGGCTTTTTTAAATCACAAAAACTGAGTTTCTCACTTCTAACCACAGCACCTCTGTGTGTATATACTTGAAACATTTAATTCCATGACTACACAATGACATAGCTTCTAAAACAATGGTAATAACCTATATCCAGGCAGGGTTTTTCAATAACTGCTTTATATGAGCTATAGATGCAGCTGGGAACATTATAATATCATCTTCAGAAATGGTTTTCATTTAAAGCATGCCACACAGGGTAAAAGCTAATAAAATAAAAATGTGTTGGAGTCTCAATCATGTTTAATTCTCTGCCTGTCTACCAAGCTAGTCATTTATGTCAGGTGCATTACATGTTTCTTCCTTGCTCAGCAACACCAGTAAACCCAACAACCAGAGAACTAGAAGGGAACAGAAAGGCATAACATCACCAATGCTGGACTCAAGGTTGTTTCAGTCAGTATTTGATTACTGTCTATCATACAAAGAAAAATACTCCAAAAAACTCCAGAATATGACAGCTACAGCTGAGAAACAAAAAATTTAATTTGGCGTTTTTTTAGGTGGATGCTCACAAATGACAGTTTTGCATTTACACTTCGTTAATGTATCTGGCAGCCTGAGTTCACGAAATATACAGGAGCACATATTGCTCGTCCTTTTTCCACTGGAAAATCTCCAGTGAAACCAATTAATTTCCATGAAGATACTCTAAATTTAGGACCTGAAGTTAGATGACCTCAACAGACAGTGGATCAGACTCCTTTAGCAATGAAACAGAGCCAAATTGAAGATTATTATGAAGATACTTCAGTTACTGGGTGCTTTGGATTGTGCATCTTGCTGGATGTTCTTCAGCCATTGTAGTAGGTATTTCAAGATAATTCCCACCCAGCTTTGTTTTGGTCAGTCATTTTAAGTTATCCTATGAGAAATGTGAAAGAAGATTCATACACCTTTAAAGGATCTGTGAACTCTTTGGGGAAAATCAAATCCCTCAGAATTCCTCTTATTGCACAGACTTCTTCAGCTAGTGTGGAAAAAACTACTGCAGCACAGCAGAACAGTGAGCTGAGTACGAATGTCAAGTAGTAAGCAAACCTATGACTGCAGCTAAAAGGAAACAACTGTTGCTAGCCACAGCTGCTTCCTTATTTTGAATTTTTTAAACCTCTTTTAACATTCTGAGTTGATTCTTGTCAAGGAAATGTTCTTGCTTAATGGCAATACTCAGTTACTGATATGAGAGTCTGGAAATGAGAGCTTTCTTATACATTATATTTTTTTCTCTCTCCTAAGTTAATGGAGCTAAAAGTCATGTTTGCACTGCAGCTTCTTCCCTACTGATGCTGCCTGATCTCTTTGCCCAGTCCTCTTTCTCGATGTGTTTGCTCATCATCAGCAAATCTATTTTTAGGTACTCTCCTTGAGAAAGGGGAGAGAGAATAAAAAAAAATAACGTGGATGATCTTATTTAGGAAATTCAGGGCTGCATAAAACTGGAATGAGGTGAAATAAGAGGGGAAAGAGAAGAGTATATCCATCTGTCAGTGGTGCTAAGGAGGGTATGAACTTCACCTTCTTTGTCTCACCAGTAAATCTGTTTCAAAAGCATTTGTAAATCTCTGAAGTTCAGGGTAGCAAAGATTTCCTATTGACTTTTACTGTTTATCTCCTTACAACATGAGGACTTAGAACAATAGAACTGCTCTGGATGTCACAGACATGAAGACTTCCTAGCAGAACTAAGCAGGAACATTTTTGTTCTTCAAGTACTTTCTTTCCTTTCTCCTGATACCAATTTCAGATAGAACTGGTAGAAGACTAATTGCTTACATCAAAATTGGCAAAGAACCATGCTGGTCTTATAACAGATACATTAAACATGCTAGAGTAGCTCAGTACAAACCCTTCAACTGTTAATTAAACAGTTTTTAAAGGATGCTGGTCCCTGTGGACTTGAACATGGAGCATTGGTTGGTGAAGAGTAGACCTAATGCCATATAAGATGCTGTCAATATCCTACCCGCCCTTCAACTGCCATTCTGGAGAGCACATATACCTGGACAGCCCAAGAGATGTGGGATATATCTGACCAGGTAAGTGCCTTACAGATCCTAAATAAATACATACGCAGGAGTGGTCAAATGAGCCATAGCCTAAAAGCCAGTCCCTGGACCTCTCATGGGCAGTGTTAGGTTTCAGTAGCTGGTGAATCCCCAGGAAGGGCAGAGATGAGCCACTTCCTCACCTTCCACATAATCAGCTGCAGGAAAGGCCTGGGGAGATTGGGTGCTTCTTAGCCAGCAGGGCATTCTGAAAGGGGAAAACATAGTTCAGAATCACCTGAAAATATTCAGAGGGTTAGGTTATGGAAAGATGTCTTACAACACCCTTTTTCCTTGGCAGTGCCAGCTAGAGGTAAATAAATTTTCATGTCTTTAACTTCTTAAGGTTAAAGAATCCTTCACTGCTTGTAGAAAAAAAATGTTTTCTGATTATCTGATTAAATTTATTATTTAAGGAAGAAGTATTTTTAATTATTTCATTATTTTTAAGTTCCAATCGTTCCAAACACTTATGGTTCCAACCTCTTCCTTCCTGGTCCATTTGGACAATAAGCTTTTCATTTCTTACAGAAATGTCCCACTAAATTCTCCTAGCTGAGGCAGGAATAGCTGTTCCTGCAATGGAAGAAAACATTCTTTATTGAAGCTGTAGTTGACAGAGTCAGTAGATAAAAACCTACCACATGACAGTTTTTCTTCACTTGCGGGTCCCTTCCTCATGTACACTTAGCCAAATTGTTTAATTCATGATTTTCTTTAGCCATAGTGGAAGAATTGTAGAAAACTTTTCTTTCTTTATTCACTCCCAATATTCAAAATACGTAGATTTTCAAGACTCCCATCAGCACTTCTCGTCGTTATCTTCACTGTTTTCTCAGTTCACACATGAACTAGCCATTCTGTGAAGAGTAAGCACTTCAAAGAGGAAACAAAACCAACAGCTGCTGTACCTCTATACTGTACAATCAGTTTAAGTCTTCCATGGTCTCACATATCCAGGTTTTTTCCTCTTTTTGATGTGTTACTGGTGGAACATCCATTCTAAGAGGTCTGAACTGTTTCATCATCACCTTGGTCATCTCTCCTTGCTGCAGGACTGCATCACCACTAGTCTCTAGAGCAATTCCTAAATCAACTCCTACCTGCCTTCAAGTAACTTTTTTGGCACTCTCAATTTACTCAGCCCTGGCTCCCTTAATTGCTCCAGTTGATTCAGCTCCATGATTGATCCACAGTCATTCTGTGTGACTGCTTAGAGCTCTGATTTCCTCTGGACTTTCCTTATTGTGTGCTGCGGTAATCCTGCTAAAACTGGATCTCATTATCTAGAAGATGAAAGAACATGTATCCGACTCAGAACACAACAAACCTACTGCTCAAGAAGCTTTATTCAGCATCTTAATACATTGCCCATGGAAAATTTCATATTTTTGTAGGAAACTGAAAAATTCTTAGTTTGCAGGGAGGAAAGGCTAAATCTAACTGCAGCAATTTGTGCTCCCTGGGGTAATGTTTTCCATGAGAAAATTATTTTTATTATTTGTAATAAGTATTATGCAACTTATAACATTGCCAGAAATATGATCCAATATGAACAAGGAAGCCTTTATTTTGTTTTGAAACTAAAGCAAGCTCCAGTGATATGGAAATTCACCATAAGGAAAGCTACTGTAAGAAAAGGTGGCTAAAGTTCGATGTCAGTGAGAAATTTCTCAGTCTGATATAAATTTAACTGCTTATATATCCATGGAGTCCATCTAGATAGTTTCACGTTATCACAAAAATTATACTTTTTTCTTCCATCCAGATTTCTTCAGAGCTTTTATTGTTATTCTTTCATTATTTTATTCCAAATGTCATGAAAGTTTATTCTTAGGCATGTTGGAGGACACAAATTTGGCATGTTTTCTCTTTATTGTATATCCATCCTGTGACTTTCTTTTCCCCACAGTACCAGCTGCCCAAGTTGATATCTGGTGACAGAAGCACAGAGAACTTTTCTTCACCTGATAGTTCCTGCAGAAGTCCCAATGGAAAAAAATGGACTAAACTGTAGTTCGTATAGTACTTAATTTGTCAGTGCTATGTGGAGTCCATCACAAGGTTTATCCAGTTTTAGAATATTTTCCTGTTTTCTAAAATTGCAGAACCAGGCTAAATCTCCTCTCTTAAGAGTTTTTTCACATGACTTTACACCTTACCGCCATTTCACTGTATCAGAACGAACTGACAAATTCTCTCGCTTTTTTTCAAATTTACTTTTGAATAAATATAATTGCAAAGATACCTATTGAACTCCATGAGCTCCACAAAAGAAGCTTTGTTAGTCTTCATCTCAAGGCCAAAGAAAACAACCGTACAACAATGACTACTGTCGCAGAAGCCACCAAAAGGCACAGGTTATGCCAATCCTTTTCTAATTCTACAAAAGTAACCAGAAGAAAATCTGCACTGTCCATCTCAGTGCTGTATGGTTTGCTGAGCCCCATTGTCTCACTCGCCAAAAACTTGCGAATGTGCAAGATTCTTTTCCCCTGTGGTTCGTGTGAGCCTAGTTAAGACTTTTCCAGAGAAGGTATTAATAACCCCTGCTAGAGCCATATTTTAGTCTTTTCTCAGTGGATGGTCTTCCGACTTGATGTTAGTCCGCAGTTTAGACCACAGCTTATGTTCCAGGCACAGGCTTAAAAACGTCCACTGTGATGGATGCTCTCAGTGTCCTGAAGGCATATTAATATATCTTACCAATACAGGTACCACACTAAGCATCATTTTTCAGAATCCTATCTCTGTCTAATATAACATAAATTTGATTGAAGCTTAGTTAGGATGTTAACAACTCCAAAAAAATCCATTGCATTTAAAATCATGGCTCCATCAGAACCTTTAATATTTCTAATGCATTAAGCTAATAGTTGTGATCGCTGCATCTCCACTATAGTGGAGTATTTCTTCTTCACTCTCTGAACTTTTCTACAACTAGTAGGGGAAATGTTTATTATGGCATTGTGAAGGAGTGTGCATGTATTTTCCAGCTGATTTTTTTCAGTGTCTCTATTTTGATATTAGGTTGCTCTCTTTGGTATACTACCAAGGTTTGTTTAGATTGTCATAATGGGGATGTGGAAGTGTACACCGGTATCATTTCACAAGAGACATGCTATCCCTTTGCTCTGACCTACCACAGGAAAGAGCTGATCATCCAGTTAAGATTTTGCAAACAGGGAAATTTTTTTACATTTTACTCTGCTATGAGCAGAATTAATGAAAATTAGTCGCATTGCCCCAATATTCCTCAGTTTATCCATTATGGCTATGGCTTTTAGTTCTAAAGCCACTGAAGTTCAGTATAAAAAATTACAGGAAATTCTGCTGATTTAAGACAGAGTAGTAAAGTGTAAATGCCATGTTCATAGATATAACAAGAGGAATTGTGATTACTTGATTATGCTAAGTAAATTAATCTCCTTTTTTTGTGCCCAGCTTATAACATCCATTTGTTATTCATTTGTGGTGTAACTAAAGGAGGAACCTTCTGCTACTCAGAATAAGAAAACAAAAAGTATTCAAGGTGAATATCACAATACAACTGTGTAAAGCAATTTTTAAAAAATACTGTAGTTTTAATAATGAATGAGCTGGCTTTGCAATTCAGAATGGTTAGTGATATTTTGCTTATTTTACTTTTGTATAGATATACACACAAAGTGAAATTACAGTGGATACTCTTACCTATAGCCAACAATTTATTAAAAAAAACCCCAAACAACAAACCAACATAAAAGCAACAGCCACAGGTGAAGTAAATAACTTCACCAACAGTAAAGTCTGTGATGACATAATGATTTGTGTCGAACAGAAATGTGTACCTAAAATGGACAAAATTGACAAACGGCTCTTTTTGTAACAACACCTGCATACGTGCAGTCTACCTCATACAGACATGAAAATAAAAATTATTTTTCTGAAGTTTTGAGATTAAAAGCAAGAGTAATGTAAATGTAAATACATAAATACAAATGTAAATACATAAACAATGCTGTAAAAATTGCAAAAAGTGTGAATCTGCATCAAAAAGGAAAATAAATACATTAAAAATGGAAACTTCTTTTAACGTATAGCATTGTTGTGGAAATTAGATATACTGAAGTGACCAGACAATACATTGGTTTAGCTTTTTATCACAAGTAGAGATCTGCTGGTTGAGCATTTCTGTTTTAATTGTATATAGAACATGATTTATTTAACAGAGAGTGCTTGAATGGAATAGCAGAAACATGAACAGTGACAGTGGCTAACTTCGTCTATGACTCATACTGAGATTTGCATGTGGAAAGGCTTGTCTCTCAACTTTTTTAAAAAGTCTAAGCAGACTTACAGGGAGAGATGCATTCTACTTCCCTTCTGACATTATCTTATTTCCTCAAAAGAAGGTAGTAAGTTAAAAAAACAGAGATGTTCTCATGTTTTGTCAACTTGCAGCCCTCCTCTGCTAGGAAAATGACACTAACTGTTTGAATTTCTAGGATAATCTCCCTTAGCATCATCAACAACAACAACAAAAAAACCTTTGGACTGCATGAAAATATAAGACAATAGGTAACTGTATTGGGAGGCAAGTTTGTCCACGGGCACAATAGGATGTAATGGTCCATTAAAACTTCATTGTATGCTGCTGTGAAGGACTTGATAATGGTAACTGATTGACAGGAAGCCTGAGGAGGTGGGTTTCTCCCTTCATTCAAGAAAGCATGTTCATAAGTGAAGAAATTTTCAAGAAGATGAAGACATAGTATCATCAACATTTCTGTTCAAACTTTGCACAGATACACCATAGATTTTACTTACAACTAATGGGGGAAAGATGTAGAGTATTACGTTATCAATCCCACCTTCCCTCCAATCACTTTGCCCTCTGAATATCTCTTCTTTGTTCCCTTAATTTTGAAGCCCTTGTATAATCAAGTCACTTCTGTGAATGTAGAGAATGATTCTCTGTACAGTGTATTCAATGAAAAAATAGTATTTTAAGGAGGATCAGGGAATGACTACTGAGAGAACAAGGAGACGTGCACGCAGTCCAAAATGAAGTTAGACCAGACTACTTTGTTTACCTTACTTTAAATGCTCAAGAGAAGCATGCATATTAAGATTTTAGTCTTCTTATAGAGTCTATGGAAAGATCTAGGTATATCCTATGATCACCCACCCCACCTAAGTTCTAGACCACTCTTTGCAAATGACCTCCTTTCTCCACTTACTCCAGCTAATGTTAGGTGTTCTGAGGTCTGTGTCCATTGTGTCAGTGCCTAAAGCTGGTGAAATGAACCTTGATGCACGTGATTTTATCTGAATTTCTTACATTTCAGTCTTACAGTTAAAAATAGATTGGAAGTCCTTCAGAAAGAGAACTACTCGTTCATTATTTATGATAATTCTTTAAAATAACATGCAGCGTTAGTGGAGGGAGGGAGGAAGGGAAGGGAGGCAAAGAAAACACCTGAACTCAGTAAATCTTTAGGCCGGGTTTTATGCACTGCTGCTGGATTTTATTAACTCTATTTTGCTTACTGATAGATTTGCTTCAATCTTTTTTCTTAGCTACTGTGCTTATTGTCTGCACAAATTTCTCACTTTTTAACTGATAGAGTTCCAGGAATAAAAGTTGTATTTCCATTATGTTTAGTTAGATTCATTTGCTACTTATCAAACCAAGAACCTATTATATACATAAGAGGCTATATAATATACTCATGGAGATTTGTATTGTTTTATTGTTATTGGCTTAGACAATACCTTTTAACTATAGGTCTTTTACTTTATGCTTTTTAACTATAGGTTATTATAGCTCCCAGCCCAAAGTAGATTAAAAGAGGGGTATCCTAAATATTCTGCTGTCAAAAAATGCACTAAATAACTGTGAAAAGCTCATGCACAGCTAATGTTTATGATTTATTTGCCTTACAAATATGTTACATCCCAAACAGAAGAACAACTTCTTGCTTTGGTAGAGTGAAGGGAAATTATATCCAGGATAATTAGCTCAAGAAGGACACCAATAGCTCAGTCTAGTATGACTGGTGATAAGTAAGAAATGTGGCTTTCTTTTAGCTTTTCCACTGAGAAGCAAGCACAGAAGTTTGACCTGAGGCATAGCCTCAGAGGTGGCAGCCTGCACTGTCTTACCAGAAGGCCATTACATTAGTGAGGTTTATCAGTGCATACTGACATCTAATCACACTCCTTCCCAGCCCACAGGCCCAGTATGAGCAAAGGAGATACTCTGGGGCAGACAGGGTTTCCTACACAGCAGCAAGAACCTCAAAGTGCATCTCATCCCATACATGGTGTCTCCTCACAGCCCATGACCCAAATCAAAGATGGGAACAGGGGCCATCCCCGATGCCACAGTGGAGACCTCAAACATGTAAGTCTTTTTAGGGTCACTTCTAGTGATCTGAATTTTCTGAAAAGTCAACATTATTGACAAAGGCTCTAGCATTAAAAACTGAATTTGAATCAAGGATTTGGCGTAACTCCTAGCACAATGCAAGGCATATCATGGATCTAATACTGCCTTCCTCTCAGTCGAGCAAAGCGCTGACACAAATATAACAAGGGGTAGGACGTGACCCTGTAATTCTGTGTGCTTTCTCATTCAGAAAATGCTGTGGAAAATCTCTCACGGTGGCAAATCACAATGAATTAAGGGGCTAGGAACCTGACAGTGCACAAGTGCTACTACAGGTTTCCACCCCACACAAGTACCATGTTCAGCATCCTGGTTACCACACAGCCGATTTTTTCACTTTTGCAAAAGTATATTCCTTGATAAAGAGGCAGGGATGATTATTTGAACTGACAATTTCTAAAACACATTTACCAGCATGTTTTTTTTCCAATGGAGCAATAAATATTTTAAATAAATGTTTCACAGTTCACAGCACAGAATTCCAGAGTTCAGTTAAAAGCATTCTGCTAAATTACTGCCATCTTACAATAAAATCTGAAGGTAAATGGACTGTTATGAACTAATCTAGCACATTAAAATTTTGTTCTACAACTTTGTGCCATTTTTATTAGTTCTTTCTCTCTGTCTATTGAAGGAAAGATGTGTTAATTGTGAATACTAAAAATATACGTGATGTACAGTGAGTCTGATATATCCATTTTCTTATCATAGCGTTCCTTCTTCCCTTGAAATGGTGACTTCAACTTCTATCAGCCCTCAGGACTGATTTATTATGACTGGTTTAAGCTAGTAACAGCTTAATCGCCAAATATTTAGAAGTTCAGGCAGAAGAGCAGGAGAAGGCTGTCTGAACTGATATTCATATTTCCACTGCCTACAAATTAGCCTTGAAGAATTTTGAGAATCCTAGTGTTTCATGATTTGAGGAGAATAAGTGACATTGAATGCTCTGCCTTTCTGCTTCAAATTCCATCCAAAAGCAGGCATGCAAACTTTATGAAAGAAGGTTAAAATTACTGTACTTTTTAAAAATGACAGATCTCTAACTCCAGTTTAACTTGCAAGATTTAGTACAACCCTGCTGCCGTGTAAAATATTCACAAAATACTGCACATACATATTTTAGATGAGCTTTCATCATTAGCTTTTGTAAATGTCAGTGAAATCCCCAAGTTCAAGAGGCGTTCAAGAACCCAGGCTGACAAGCAATTCTTGACCTATTCTCTGCTGCCCTATCTTTTCAAACAAAGATATTCCCCCTGTTTGTAGAAGCAAATTATCTTCCCTTTCCAGAAAGTCTTTAGGAGTAACCATCTTAGATACTCCTGTACCGGACAGATGGGAAGGAGGCACAATGTCCCCATAGCCAATTCTTCTCTACCGGGCACAAGAAGCAAGGTTTTAGGGATCTTTAATGAGAAGTTTCTTCCCAGTTAACACCTTACATGTTGTATGTACCATAGAATCATATAATCATGAGATCTACAGCTATATCCTCACAAAAGGGAATTATATTTCTATGCAGCAAGAAGAGGGAGTTATCTGAGTGAGGATCTTGAAATCTACTACCACAACCAATCCAAATTTCTTAGCCCATAATATCATCGCCTGGAGACATTTTCAATCTGCAGCAGCCACAGAAAACAAATACAGGTAAAGCCATCACTAAACTAGCAAGCCTGTATAAGATGACACTTTTAAATGGGGAGCAGAAAGAAACATAGAAACCATTCTTTGGGGCATAAGAGCGTAAAATTTTTTCCAGTTTTGATAGTATATTTTTTAATAAGCAAATTTTATAAGTCAACTATTTGAGCATAAGAAGTCTAATTTTCACAAGCAAACAGCAAAAGAAACAAATCAAAACTAAGTAGAGTAATAGCTACTGTCAAACAATTTCCATCATAAAAATAAAATAAATACCATTGGGACAGTAAGCAGTTTCTTTGTGTTTTCCAAGAGATTCCCACAAAAAGGACTGAAATACATTCAAAACACACAGTCCAGAAGCAGTGTAAAGTAAAACAACAACATGTAGCGCTACTCAGGTAACTCACGCTTTGTACAAACACAGTAATGAAGAAAACACACCAAAACCTCTTCACAATTAGTCTGTGGTTTTCCTTTTCTTCTTATTGCTATTTATTGTTTTTTCTCCCATATGTTAATCTAAGGAGGTTTGCTGGTGAGCAATGCACTCATAAAGAGGTTAAAATCACATCTCTACTGAGAAATTCTATCCTAGTTCCTTCTTTCTGGTCAAATTCAGTGCTATTTGTATTTTTCTGAGTAAATTTCAGCCAGAAAAGTCTAAATATAGGCTCAGAGTACGCCTATTAGAAGTTCAGAAGTTAGTGGTGTCCAAATGGATAAAGTTACTACAACGCAATTCAAAAATTAGGCTTAATAAACAGCCAATGTTTTATATTACAAGTGATGTTACTTCCACTGGAAAACACTTCAGTGCTTTGTAAGTGGAGACTACAACTTTGGTTTTCTCTCTTTTTTTTTCTCCTGTCAGTGAAAATAAATTTAAAATTAGCCTGCACAGCTAGGAATTACCCACTTTGTACAAAATAATACAGATGGAAGGGGAAGATACTCTCTCTTTCTCCTACAAGCACACACGTTCATCAGACTTTATGCAAAGAAGCATCAAATGGCAAAAAAATAGAAATATCAACACTGGATAATGTCAATAGATTAATGATTATTTTAGTGCATAGATTAGGTTGGGAAGTCTGGAGGATCTTTGTGATCACGTAGAGAAAATTCCATTGCTTATATTACTGAATTTTATTTAGACAAAACCTACACTGAGTTCTTTTCAGCAGATTTTCATCCGGAGATCTACGCATGGCCAGAACAAATGACATCTGCAGGGGTGCCTAAGAGCTTGGGAATAGACCAAAAAAAGTGCTATATAATTTCAGACAAATGTGAAAGTAAAGTGTTTAAAACCTCATTGTGTGGCATTGGATTGATGGGTACAGCTCTAGCAATCATCATGCCTTCTGACTTCACACTGCATCTATCTCCATCCCGCCTCAGTCAACACTGGATACCGACACCATCCCAGCATACCTGTCTAATTTGCCACAGACACCTTTAGTCCAGATTAATTATTTTCACTCTTCGGGTCAGCTGCTTTATACATGAATATTAAAACTTGAAAGTATGCCCTCGAGTAAGAAACTTGCATGACTTTCCAGAATAAGCAAGATTAATCAGACATGATAATTATGATAATAAATGTAATACTAACTTATCACATCATATAAATTCGGCTAAATGAGCTCTGTGGCAATAGCGGTTAAGAATTAAGAGGAAAGGCAACGACAAACTACATTATTGAAAATAAACCCTTCAGAGGCTGAATCAAAGCCATTTTTCACAACCTATATAGAGTTCATCTTCTTATCTATATGCTCTGCTTGTCTGGAAACAGCAGAAATACATGAATCTAAGGCCTCGGCAACTTAACCTTAACAAGTTAAACTTTGACACAGCATAAAAAAGTGTAAGGTAGGAAATTACTCTTATTCTGGCTTTGGTATGGGCTATGGGCTTTTCCTGACAATTTGGTGTTAAATACTCTATTAGAGCTCTGATGCCTAAATTCAGGTTCAGCGAATAGGCCTCACTTAATCTGTAATTTCAACATTTTGAATTGTTTAAAACTGTGTGATTTCTAATTTCCGCTTCCTATATGCATTTTAATGTTTAGTTTGTCTACTGGAGGCCCAAAGAGATACACTGTACAAAACCACGTCAGTGTGTTGTCTAATTGATGACACAAGAGGTATGAGAGGCAATGTATGGCATACATTAAAAAAGCTGAAAGATATACACTTTCTAGCCCTCATAATCCTCTCAGAAAAGATTAACTCAGATTCTCCAGCCCTCACACCTGATATTTCTTACTCTAACCTTATTTTCCAGGTGATCAATTCAATTTCACAGCATTCTACGATCGTCTTCGGTATTCTCAGCTGGAATAGACTCTGTCCATCAATTGTTATCTCCATGTCCTCAATTTCTATCTCCACTTCATTCAATTTTACAGTGAAGCTTTTGAAATCCTTATCAGTTGTAGCTTGTCCAGCGTTTTATTAATCTCTGTCATGTCCTTAATAAATAAAGTCTGACATTGTGCTATAACTCAAATTCATAGACTGTGGAAACTATGAAAACTGTGAGAAAAAAACAAAACAAAATTTGAAAACCCAACTATTGGAAGGCTGAAAGTAAACTTCTTTGAGCAGTCAGTTTTGTTTATTAGACTATCAGTGTCTAATAAAAATAAATTTAAAAATATTAAAAGCAAAAATCAAATCCTACCATATTAAGAGAACTAAGAATAGTTCTTTGGCTATGTTGAACTTCTCTGAGTAACCTTATCATATACATTTATTTAACAGAAAAAGATACAGTGTAAGAGTCATTAGGCCACAGTTTTATTTTGCCTGATTAACTGAGTCCCCAGTATAGAAAACAAAATGTGTTGATTCCAAAAACATTTTCAAAATGATATATTTGGATTAATTGAAATTTGTATTCATTCTCCCTAATACACTGTCAGAAAACTAGATTGAAATATTTTAAATAAACTCTTTGGAATTTTATTTCAATATCATTTCACTTGAGAAATGAATATTTAAATCTTCTGGACTGAAAGTTCTGTGCAAAATAAAAATATCATTTTCTTCACTTGTTTTTTTGTACTGTCAAAAGTTTTAAGACTGTTTTAAATTTTTTTACCATTCCAATTACTTCCAAACTAAAACATAAAACCATAGCAAGTCATCAATTTACCAAATTTGCTCAGATTTGTCCTCAGAACACATCTGCTGTAGTTACAATCACGAAAAACTGAAGACCATGTTTCTGTTCACCACTACCTCCAAAGCAAAAAGAAGTTTTGCTTTCTTTGTGTGACCCTTTGCCCTCCACTCCAGTAGCAGGGAAGGGATTGAACAGAAATGTGGCTGGGCTGCTGTCCCCTTTCTGTCTTCACAGGTCATACCAAACCTTCAAATGCCCTCCTCTGGGAGGAGAAGTAGCAGGCCAGCAGAAATTCCTCTCTGGTGAGGGGGATGGTAAGCAAGTTCATAACGTGTCAAATGTACAACATCATCAAGCTCTATTATTCTCAGACTAAGTGCAGCTACTCTATATGGGAACGTTGCATATTAACACGCTTGATTGATCCATCTATAGATTGTACGTTGGCACTGCAAACAAGCCCATGGCCAGAGGCGATACATCAACCACTTGAGAAAGCTGTGGAAAGGTCTTTGCCTTCATTACAATAATAAGACAATATCTACATACCATTACATATACCAGTCAACCCATAAATGTCAGTATTAATGTTTTCAAAATTCAATATGTCAAAAGGATGTCACATATCAACATGTTTTGTAAAAGGGGCATTGTATACTGGGCAAAATTAAAATTATGCTGGGAAGCAACAAAACCCCAACATAAGCGGTGTTCCTCCATACAGCTTGCACTTCTTAGGGTCAGCTCACCATTCTGCTCTAATAAAGGAGGAAGTTTTGCAGTGTGGTCAAGTTGGTGTAGCTTTCCTTCACCCTGAAGCTAGCAAATAAAAAAAGCAACCAAAACTAGTATCCTGGAACAACCACATATATATTTAACTGTGTTCTTGTTGTTTCTGCTATGCCATCTATGAATCTGCTTCTTGCATTATAATTTTAGGGGTGAAAGATTATATATTTATTTTTTATGCTACCTATCTCTTAAACAGTCTGTGACTTTAAACTGCAAATAATCTAGTGAGATAGACTATACCAGCCAACTTCCAACACAGGAAGTATTTCTATTTTTATTAAAATACTTATGAAAATTATTTTTTGTTGTTAATTTATAATGGCATCATTACCATTTGAATGGAACGAAAGAGCCAAATCAATGTTTCTTCTCCCAAATGTAATTTCAAAAACTTTGGCATACTAGGAAACATGAGGTTCTGTTGCCTTATGGGTTCTGTTCTGCTCTGAGTGAAAGTGCTATGTAACTACTTAAAGTCTTTTGTTTTGATATTTTGCACTTAAAAAATGTTTGAGTGTTTCTAAATAACATAGCTTCTCATTTAATGTCTTTACACTCACTAATGCATTTGTTTTAAAGAACTCAGGATTTAACCAGTAATTGTGTATGCACAAAGACTGTCCCTGCTCAGTAGAGCTGATGGAGCAGGCAAGGACGGCTGCAAACCAACAGAGAAGTGCACGAGCCAAGGAGATAGTAGTGGTCAGCCAGACAACTTATATGGACTCTCACTTCTCGTAGACAAGGACATCCATTTCCCTGGAGAAGGATCATCCCTCCTCTCACACAAAGAAGGAAGCATTGTTGTGAGGTGAACTCCCCCAGTCCCAGCCACCTGCCACTGCCACGGCAGACAACAGGGGAAACCACAGAAAACAATCTTCATCAAGCTGGGAATACCAAAACAACTGTGAAGGCTTCACAGCCAGGGGAACAGCTCCAGATTCAGCGATGTCATGCTCACTTTTGAAAAGCAGAAAAGATACAGATCCTGGGGACTAGAGAGGTGCCTGAAGCTGGGAATTCAGTGAAAAAGGAATTGAGGCTAGCTACTGCAAGCCAGAGAGAAGACTAAGCCAAAACGGAACAGTGACAGCTTTTATACAATTAATACAGGCTCTTTTCCAACAAAATAACCTTTTCTGCTTTATTTAAGCATCCAAATTAAATGAATAATAAGGGGCGGGGGAGGGGAATCGCCTGGTTCAAGAACATCCTGGACGATGGAAACTCACTGGATGCGGTTGCTGTTTTTTTCTTTGTAATTTTCCTCCTCTGAGGCAAGGATGGAAGAAGAAAAAGGAGAGAATCAAAACCAAGCGAGCTTAGGAGTGGACAGTTACTTGCTGTTGGGACATTTTTGTGTCTGTGTGGTCAAGAGAATGAAGGAGTCACATTGAGCATTGAAGGGAGAAGTAGGAGAAGGACTTGCTCGCCATTAGATCCATTATTTCCACCTTTGTGATTAATAGTCAGGGTTAGGAAAAAGGAAAACAGTATGAAATCCCCATTGTTGTGCAAGAGCAAGGCAACAAGATAGATGAGCTGGCAACAGCTAACACTGACCCTGCTGTCAGGCAGAGAAAGTGGTGTGCAAGTGTTCACAGCTGCTCAAAAATATAATAGCGGCAGCAGCAAGAAAAGCAGTAGTTATTTCTTCTATCTTTTCTGCCTTAGCTACTGAAGTAGCTTTGAAAACATGTGTCTAAAGGTAAAGAAAAATAAAGAATGAGCTCCTGGAGGGAAAATGTTGAACAGTTAGTGCACACTAAAAAGTATCTTTATTCATGCAAATATTTTCCATGGCAAGTTCCGATGCTGTTCTTCCCACGTTGCCTTGCAGATTCCTCCAACGTTGCCTTGCAGATTATTGTATGAACTAAATAACTCTCAAAAGCAGAGCACAGATACATTTGATTATCATGACTATGCATGTGAAAAACATGCTATTGTGGATCCATGGTTTCTTGCACTTGAAATTATTATAAGTGGAAAATTTGAGGCATAAAACAGGAAAGCATGTAGAAAAAGAAAATAAAGACATATCAGGCCCTAAAGAGGAATTCACCTCACCTAACTTTAGATTTCTGAAAGGCTGAAATATTTAATCCCTCAAACCCTCAGAGGTACTGTTGGAGACAATAATTCCATAGGGTGAATATCTAAAATGTATTAGATTAATTTAGATTAATTGTCTTCTGGAATTGCCTACATTTATTGCCAAAGAGAATACACAACTAACCAACTAACTTTTAAATGGATAAATTTATGTGGGATTATTCCATCATGAGTTTCATCTGAGCATTACATGCAATGGCACATCTCAGACAATCTTATTATTAATTCATATACAACACTTTCTTCTTCCCATAGAAATGGTGATACGCTAGTTCTCTATATAAATATTGAAAAAAGAGGAGGACTGGAAACAATTGCCTTTATAAGAATAGAAATAAGAAAATAAGAAAATAATATTTCCCTTACTACGGAAAATATTAAAATTTCATACTTGCATCAGTGTTATCTAATATTTGCTAGGGAACTGTTTGGGGTAAAAATCATTGCCTTGAGGATAAAATTACCAAATACGGCCTAACTGAGCTCTAAATTAACCAAATGTATAAGCAAACACTACTGTGGGGTATTAGGGAACATGTAATCCTATGGAAAAAGTGGCATATCAATTTTTTTTCTACTTGTTTCAAAAAATATTTTTGCTTCAGCTTAGTAAAATTCAGTGCACTGAAGACTTTTTGATTGCATTCTTCTGTAGTAAGACTCTCTCTGTTCCTCTTACAGCCAAAGTAACATGATTCATCTGTACCCTTGAATTATTTCTAGCTCACTAAACAAAGTCACTGCCTTTTTTCATGTTTATACACTCTTCAAAACCCCTGCAGACCATTAAGAGCCTTCTTCTTGAGTCTCACAGTAGCCAATATGTCTTTTGTTTGAACAAAAACACACAGTCCCGATTGTCAGTTTGGGAACAGGCATCTCTTTCTTTATCATCATGCCCAGATATTATTGCTCATCTTTTCCAAAACGTTTTGATCCAAAGTACCATGTGGGAGGAAATAAAAAGGCACAGCAGGAGACGGATGTTAAGGATGGAGTTTCACTCTTTGAATTTGATGCCTTTTATAAATTCAAATAAGATTATTTATACAGAGTGATCAAATGATGGTCAAACATGAAAACACTCAGAAGTTCAGCTAGGGTCAGCTCCTAGGATTTGTTTAACCAAATGGATAATAATTCTTCCGTCCCTTGTGGCTCCTTTGTGAAATACCATACCAACACTTTCATTCTCAGCTTCAAAACCATACTTTTTTCTTCAATGAGACCCTTTAAAGGTTTCCTTTAAAACTTGTAATTCCAGTGATGATATCCCTCTTGATCACATTTCCCAGCTCCATAATCTAGACAGGCTTTGCAGATGACTACACCCCAGCTTTGCTGCTGTCCTCATTCCATCTCTCTCCATGAATCCCAAGGATGGGAGCTGATCTCTGTGCTGGCAGATCCCGACTCTCTCATCATGACAGATGTTTGAATCACAGCATATATGTGCCTTTTTTATTTCTTCTTTGTTGGGGATCCAAATCTGCCTCAGCAGTACCCAGAGTCATTAAACTGTGTAAACTCACTAAAAAAGAAAGAATGGTAAAGGAGCTGGGGGTGGGAATTGAAGTGAGAGGTGTTCTTGACCACGGTCACTTTTATAAGGTCTAAACACGTAGCGCAGTTCAATAGACAAAGGTCTGCCTTGGTTACTCAGAAAACCATATTTTGATATATGTATCCAGCAGTCAGCCCATTTTTAAAATCTGGTGATCTAGTGGCAGTGTAGATTACATGTACGTGCAGACAATCAAAGGAAAATTTTACTTCTCATTCTTCTGTCCCCTGGTAATTTCTACATTTTTTCTGCCTGCCCCTGCCTTCATCTGCACCTTCTTCCTCAGGACTGTTTGGCTTCTATCTCTCTTTGATCTCCCTAGTTTGTTCCTCTGATTTTGTGTTGATTAACACACATATGAGTTATTTGAGCACTTATGCCCAAGGAGTAATATTTTCTACAGCATGCAAGTTACCTGAGGTATGAATGATATAAGTGAAAAATCTGATCATTCCCTAAATTTATAATGTCCATCTGCAGTTTTTAAAACTTGCTATGGCTCTGAGCAGCCTCACTAAAATTCATATTTAGGCGTCCTTTAAGCAGGATATTGGAATAAATGATCTCCAGAGGTCCCTTCCAACCTAAGTTTTATCTATAATTCTAGAAATAGGGGTTATCACTCTAATGAATAGCTGCTCAGCAATACCATGAGAACTGGAACCATGCAATTCTGCCAGCAGCATGTATAACCTTGGAGCCATTACCTTACCTTTAATTTTTGAAAAGATTTGTCAGCACAGCAGTTTCAAAATGGAAAAATAATATAAATTTGTGATTGTAGAACAAAGCAATGATTCACTTACTTCATTGTCCCAGTTATGACAGTGGCTACTAAGTATACAGTAATATGACTGCAAGAAAAGTGACTTCCTAGCTCTATAGGACAAGGGGCAACGGTTTTAAACTAGAGCAGGGTAAGTTTAGGTTAGACATTATGATGAAGTTCTTTACAGTGAGGGTGGTGATGCACTGGAACAGGTTGCCCAGAGAGGTGGTGGAGGCCCCATCCCTGGAGACATTAAAGGCCAGGCTTAATGAGGCTCTGAGCAACCTGATCGAGTTGAAGATGTCCCTGCTCACTGCAGGGAGGTTGGACTAGATGACCTTTAAAGGTCCTTTCCAACCCAACGCATTCTATGATTCTACAATTCTATGATTCTGTATTTTAAGGTTGTGCTTTTCATGTTTGAATTTATACCCTTAATACATTTTTCTTCAGTCTTGTATAAATCTATATTATGATTAGCCATGTAAAAACATGTAAATTTAAGTAAAGTCTTATGTTTACCTACATTAAAATAACCTGTTCATGGCAAAAGCCAAGACAGGATCCAGTAAGCTCCTGAATAATTCAACACTATGTCCCACAGATCCACCATGCAGATTATGAAAGTCTCGAATTTAGCAAAAACGTACCCCCAAATCCCAGGATAAGGTCAGCAGTGTGATTCCTCTGCCTCACATAACACAAACAGATTAGATTTTCTCCAAAAGCACTTGAGTGCATTTTTGTGTGCAAGTGTGAAGAGAAACAACCATACCGATATTTATTCAAAAGCTTGCACCTTACAAAATTCAATCTCAGATTCATGCAGCTGAATAAAGGTAACTAATGAAAAGTAAACTTCAGGAGATTTTACAATGAAAGGCTCATTGCATTTGCCCAGCAAATCTCATCAAATGAGCTCAGCTTGTTTTAAGATGACGGTTCTTCATTTATCATGTAGTCAGGTAGCAGGTGCTTTGCCATCTGAAGAGATCCTGAACATGAGCTCAGAATTAAAAATGTAATAGACTGAGAGCAGAGGAGGTAATATTGCCATGGGTCCACCATGGAAAAATGATTCAGGGCAATCATTTGTAATCTGTATAACACCCTGAAGTAATTCTTCCTCTATGCGTAGAAGGTAAAACTTACTGCCTTTTATTTTGATTTACCCAGTCCTTAGACTCTGATAGCAGTTCCTTTGCTGCCCTTTTCACACAGCCTGCTAGCTTCCTCTAGTGTGGGCAGGGTCCCTTTTTCATAGAGACAAATCTCTCCTTCCAACAGCTGTAAAAAAGAGGTATTCTTTCCCAGAAGCAAAGTTAATGAACTTGCCCGAAACACTTACCCCTTAGAAATGAAGTCAGATTGGTGTGAAAGCTCAGAATTTACTGAGGAGATGCTTCCAGCCCTTGTGCTGCCAAAGACATGGTGCTAAAATGACTATTAGGACACGGTATTGGCTCTGACTCTTTCTCCAGGCTCCTCTTCTGTCACCACATCAAGAAGGACCTTCACAGCTCTGACACTTCCAAACTCTCAGCTTTTGCCACTTTTGCTGAATTTTCTTCAGTCTTGTCCATGCTGTCCACAGGTCCCTATTTCACACTGTGACAGCACTTCCCAGAATATTCTCCAAATCCTTCTTCATGCTGCTTCCATGCGTAGAAATTTCTGTTCAGACAACTCGAGGGTTCCTTATTAACCTTTTCCTTTTCATATCCCATCTGAACTCCCGCTCTTGCCATAATCTCCAGATACAACCAGAACTGGGTGAGTAAAAGGAACACTTAATACAAAAGTGTAAGGTTTTGAATCAATAGAAAGCATAACATTGTGCAAAAGCAAAAATTTGTAAACTTTGCTGACAATTATACAAAATAATTTGGCTGATGAGGGTGAAATAAGAGTTGCCAGTTGCAGCAGCATCTGTTAACTTTTTTGTTTCATTGTAAATCACTCAAAGGTGTAGGTTTCTGCTGTTTTTCTATGAAGTTTAATAGTGTTTCTTTCAGGGATATTTACTGAATTATGGTGTCTCTTTCCTTTTTTTCCTTCTTACTGCATACCTTGTTGGACAACTCTAGACTAGTAGGCCCTGTCTTCGACACCAATGAAACATCAAGTGCCATCATCAGTACACTACAGGCTTGCATAGTCACAGTACCTAATGTGGCATGAATGACAGCTGTCCAAATATTCAAGCCTTATTTACCATCTAGTTCTATACTTCTGAAGAAAAGTATTATGGATATTTCATTTCTTGGCTTTCTAACAGACCTCCCTCAAAATCTTTGACAAATCATATACTTTCCTTATAGCATTCTGTTTCTACATACTTTGTCTTTCAATACATATTTTTTTAGGGTACAAACAAACTCTTAATGGATTTATACAGGACCAAGCTCAAGAAAACCAGTCTTGATTGCAGTCACTAGGTATAATCTGTACAATAAAAATAGGAACATTTTTAATGCCTATGTTAGTTGCTATTTTCACTCTTTCATGGTTTACCTTCCTTTATCTCTCTGTTGACATGTTTACCTCCCCCTAAAGTTTCCAAAATAGTAGATACAGAGCTGCAGGCACCTACCTGGAACTTGGCAGCTATGACTAAGCCCCAACAGGTGCTGCATTGTCTTCGGAGGATGTTGGGCACAGGTAGGCACGTGCTCTGACATGACTTTCTGCACTCTATTTCCTCTCTAGTATCTTCTTCTAATACATTGTGTTGTTTGTTACACCTGTCCTCTGCTTTTGTGATTCGCTCTGCTCTTCTCCACAGCTCAGCTGGCTCAACAAGTGTCTCATGATGCTTTTCACGCAGAAGTGGGCAGTAACCTATATCGGGGCAACACACAAGAAACAACTGTCTACCAACTTGCTCCTTGTCCTTCTGTGGAAACGGAGAAGTGGATGCAGAAACAGAGACAGTTTGGAAGGAGAGGGAGACATCTTTCCCTGGCACCGGCAGCTGGTCTTTATTTCCTACGAGTGGTTTCAAGTACTTAGAGTTTACAATCAAGTAGGAATGGGAGAAGGTAGCAGAAAGGTTGCAATGTTTGGCCTTAGCACCAAAATAACCTCCCTGTCTAAGCGTCTTGCTTTTATTTTTCCTTATCGTCAGTGACAATGTATTTGTGCATGCAGGGGCTTCCAATTGGTGGAAATCAGGTTTGCTGTGGAGGCTGGACAGGTCTTACAAGGTCTCTGTATGAGATGACTTAGGAGTTTGGGGGTATCTGAGGATTCTACAAAATCATAATCGGGGTTAGAAAAGTATAGACTTTTTTTAAAATTTATTTTAAAAGAAAAGGTCTTAGAGAAAATATATACGGCCGCCTCATCACCGTGAAACTTGGTGATGAGCTGAAACTTGGTGATGATACTAATCCAAGCCTTGTCACCATAGCATCTGAACAGCTTCCAGCCTGAATCTGTGTTTCTAAAGGAATAGTCCAACTTGATAGCAACAATAGGAAACAAGAACAAATACTTTCACAACTGGAAACGAACCCATTTTTATGATTACCAGGAACACAGCTTATCTGTCCATTCATCTGTTAGAGCCTTAGAGGGTCATAGTATTGCCAAGGTAAAAGGAAAATGTGAATGGTTTAGCTGGTGTTGTTCCTTATTTCTGTTATTTTCCATGATATGTCAATGAATCATGCAGTTATTTTCTCCTTTTCATGTCACATGAATGGGTTTTTAGACCCTCACACAGCCTGTGAAGGACAGCAGTGTATTGACTCTTCTGACCTTTTATTTATTCTAGACTTTGATTGACTGGTCTCCTCTGTTCTTGCAGCGTTGGCAGCTGCCAGAAGGAACCACAGCCTAAAACAGTCGAATTACTGAATTCTGAAAAGGTGAAAGCAGCACGGCTTGGTTATGCTGTGATATCTCATAAGCCCATGTCAGGAGTTGAAATTCAGATGTCTTGTTCTTGTGACAAAGATAAGTGCAAGAACAGAAGAATGAATATTCTTTCAATAAAAGAATATTTTTTTTATTTTCATGTTTGTTCAAAACACAAAACACTGTGGTGGTACAAATTTAATTTGTCCTGTTACAATAGTGTACTAACTGATCACTCTTAGATACGGAGTGAAATTCTCTCTTTTCATCACTGTATAACAATGAAATTTGTGCAATTCTTATGTGAATACTCACATTGATCAAGTTAATATTTACATATTTCTTGGAAGGCTTCTTTAACAAATATGGCACCTTTTTAATGAATAATGGACTATTTTGAGAGTGAGGTCTATCCATTTTTCTGCTAAATACTCAGTTTGGTTACACTCCAAGGTAATAGACTATTATGAAGTATCTGGAAATCTTTCTTTCCTTTTAAATATGTGGAGTTACAAGTGGGATATTATCTTCTGTAACAATCGCAATGTTGTAGTTCTTGATGCCATCTTCACTTATACTGCAGCAAAACAGCACTGACCGTAACTTGGAATTCACTAGCAGCAAAAGAAATTTGTACTAGACGGTACAAATAAGTTCATGCAAATGATCCCATTGTTAGTTCTCAGAGGCAGTTTGCAGAGTATTCCAGCATAACATACAAGACAATAGAAATGTTTAAATGTCCAAAGATGGCTGATCATCTGTAGTATGAGAAAAGCCTATAGAAAACTGGGCAAAAGACAGATGTCCCAGAAGAGACAAATTTTGTAGTGTTCCAATAACGAATCACGAAAGATGTTTTTTAGTGACATTGGCAAGCAAGCCTGAACTATAGCAACACCATGAGTAATATGTTAACAAAAAAACCCATGTAGGTAAACATCATAGACTGATACAATTGTGCCAAACTGCATGGTATTCTTCAACCTGATTAATAGATAACTCCTTAAATTACATCATCCTACTTAAGTAAATTAAGCATGTTAAAAAGGAATAATAATCTCAAATCTAAGAACAGCTAAAGGTAGTTGGATTGACATTGGGGTGCAGGAAGCAGTGATAGATGTAATTATGGCACTTCCGCAACCTCCTAAGAGGGCCTTCTGCTGATTGAATTAACTCGTGAGCAGACTGCAGCTTAATGCTGATCTATAGTGAACATTATACTATAAAAGATCAATTAGCAGGTAGTGAGGAAAGCCTGAGAATATTTTTAGTTCACGTAGGTCTATACTCCATTTTATTTTGACACTACCTACTGATTGATGTTTGGCATCTCAGAGACAATTATCCGCCTTCAGCTTCTCTATTCCCTAATCCTTCTCTACTAAAAGAAAGCTGCTTATTAAATACTTCCTAGCAAGTTTTGCCAGCCTTTGAGTCTCTGCATATTCTTTCTGCTCAAGTCCTGTAAGTAAAAATCTTGTTCAGGAGTTACTCTTAAAAGGCAAAATGCCCCGTGACAACTTACAAGAAATATTTTTCATACAACATAGTATGAATGAAAAGTTCAGAAGGTACGACTGCTGCCATGAGTTTTTGGCATGTACATAAATCCTCACAAAGGCCTGTGGTTTAATCTTTGAGGATCAAGTTGTTGGAGCAAGACTTTTGAGATAATAGGCATAGTCTCCCTAGACTCACAGACTTAATAACTGAAGCTCCTATAATTAAAGGTAACAAAGATATATGTGAGCTTTTAAGTGTGAAGATGGTATAAAACCACTTAGAAGCTACAAGATCTTTCAGAATTCTTTACTGATAAACTGAAGAAAGAGAGGTGAAATTCATTAAATAAATATTTTTTTAATGCTTCTTTCCATAGTAAAGCTTGGCCACCTTCTTATTGTACTTTGACAACTGCGAATAAAAATATTTTGTATAAAATTATTAACAATAGCAACAGTAATAATTCACTGAGATATTAGGCTGAAGAAGAGATATTTCCATGACAATGTCTCTAGGAGCAGATTGAGTACTCTTTCTAATTGACTTTCAATAACTCTTAAGAAAAAACTGGGTATGAAGAACTTGGGCCATGGATACTGTTTGGATCAGGCTTCAGGCGGACTGTAGCCAAATATTATGTAACAGCACTAGTATAAAAGTCATCCTTTATTTCTATGAAAAACTGAGAATGGAGGTATATATATATGAGTATATATATGTATATGTGTGTATAGGTATATACAGTGTGAAGGAAATTAATTCTTACTTCATCCTTTGTGTTTGACTGTTGAAGTTTCGTGAGCTACAAGATACATTGTTGGAATACAGCTAAGAAGAGGAAAGCACCTTTGTGGATGGTCATTAATATGTATTTCTTTGTCTGAATTTCTTATCTGACAGCTCCATTTTAGAGATTTTTTGCAAAGGGATTGAGGGCAGTTTCAGTTGCAGAGAAAGAAACGTACTTTTCCTTACCTACAGGTGCATGAGGATGTTTAAATTACCATTAAAATCACTAAAGATCTGGTCAATACAGCCATGGTATCTAGAAAAATGATGGCTCACAGGGAAATTAGGCACCACCTTTGGTCAGCTAAGTCCCTTCACAGGTTTCATTGACTTTACTGCTGATAAACTTGGTTCAGTTACCTGCAGATAGATAAGTAGGATAGAGTACCCTGCCTGCACTCCAGCTGTTTCTGCAGAAGGAAACAGACCTCCCACTGGTCATCTGCCATATTTATCTGCAGTGCATCACATCACTGGTACCCCATGGTGTCTCACATGGCTCTGGAGACCGGAGTATAGACACCTTCATAGAACCTTAGCTTTCCACTGAGTATAAGCAACTAAGCTTAGATGTGTGACACTGCAAGATGAACCCCACCCTAGATGTTAATGTTCTCTAATCTCCACATACCATAAATCAAAAGGACAAACACATGAACTGGCAACAGAGTTTTACATTCTGTTGAGTAATGAACTGACTTTCTTATTATAAGGTTAAAATCAAGAAACCACACCAAGAAAGCTGGAAAACTGCAGAGACTTCTTCAGGAAGTGGGGAAGTTCTTCAATTGTTAGAATCCAGGTATTCAAGAAAAAATGAATAATTTATTGCAACCAAGGCTGGATTATACAGTCATTTATGTTTAATGTCTTTCACTGTAAAGGGCTCCTACATCAAAAGAGATACATGTCTTACAATTGTAACAATTACCTGTCTACAGGGACAATCTCAGTCAAGTAGCATATAGGGTATTTCTAAAGAATCTAGGAAGAAAGCAAAGTTTGACAGAGGATACTAGGATATACTCTTATTTTTAGCAAAAATGTGCCTTAAGGCTGAATTTTCAAATAGAGGCAATTGAACAACTCTCATAACTGCACGAGACACAGTGATTTGAAATGCCAATCAGGTTATTTCACATACAAATGCAGAGTTCAGTGCTATTTGCATATGTATAAGCTGTTTTCCCTGCATAGCCGTGGAGAGTGCACAGCATCCATGAATAAACATTTGTAGGCACTTTCAAAAAACACTTCAGCCTTGTTGTCTATCACTTGAAAATTGCCTTTAAATGTTCGTGCAGTCAAAAGAAGACCTCAGGAGTTGGTGGCCTTTTTCCCATTGTGTGGGATTTATTACATGACTGGTCCTCAGAAGGACCATATATTCCTGTAATTATTCCAGTAAACACAGCTTTGTTTTTTTTTTTTTTTTTTTTTAATGAGCAATGGTAGATCACACATGCCTGAAGCAATCACAGGTGCAAATATTTCCATGGAATTGCTTAAGCCTGGTACCCAAGTTCTGATTATCCTCCTTTCAATTTTCGCAACCTTTGCACTCTTCAGCCATTTATTCGGTGCAAAGGAATGAAAACTGGTACCTTCATAAAAAGGAGGATTTTTCACACCCTTCTATAACGTCAGAAGGTGTCATGTCTGAAATGGTCCTAAGGTTCAGAACTAAAAACATTTGATTCTCTTGTAAGCTTAATAAATAAAAACAGTTGAATATTCACTGAGTTGTGAGTTGTGTGAGGTAATAAACAGGAAAATGTTAGGGATAATTCATGGTTTGTTTCAAAATCAGGCTGTCAAGGTTGTTAAATAAGATGTACACGTTCACCAATCAGTATACATTGCAATCCTTCCATCCAGGAGCCAATTTACATAGGTCTTCAAAATCTCCATGAAAAAAATCTAGTTAAAATAGTGAGACTGAGACAAAGTGGTCAATTAAGAACATGGATAATCTCTTATACCTTTTTATCTCTGCATTTATGGAACTCTAGCATACTGTTGAGATTTTTTTAATATTCAAAGAGTGTGTAAAAAACGGAATAGGTTTTGTCACTATTTCTCAAACCTCACTACTAAAAGGGGTTTGTATTATTTATTTGCTCCTGAGAGTTTTAGAACTGTACTGCAGTGGATAGCTTTTTGTGGTTTTATAATTTGTTAATGTATTTCCGCAGAGTCTAAAAAATGCAAAATCGAGTTCCTATAGTAGCAACTAAAAAAGCTAAGCAAAAATACAGTAAGAGACAATTTCCTCTGTATACTGATATATCACAAGAGGATGAATTAGAAATTTCACACTTAGATATATATTTCAACAGCCATAATTTGTCTTTCTTTTCCAGAGGATATCCTAATTTTTCAGTAAAACTTTTTAAGTGCATGATTACTTATTTAAAGAAGAACTTTAAATGTCTCATCTGTGACCTTCATCCTCTTCTTTAGTTCTCTCTCTATCTTAAATGTGGTATTCTTCCTATCTGCAATATAATACACATTTCCTTGTCTGCTTGTGAATTATGGTATTAAGAGGGTGAAGACAGAGAAGTCGCTCTTGCTATTAGCCAAAATTCCATCCAGGTTCTCTGCAGAAAGCTTCACCAAATTCCATGCCAAACTCTCAGCTCCTATTGCATTCTTTTGTAACAGTAGACAAATTCAGGTGCTGCTTAGATCAACTAAAACTTAAAGAGTTTGTTCAGATGAATGTGTAAGGGAGTAATATAGTCAGAAAATAGTTGAGCAAAATAATCACATGGAAATCTCTTGACACAAAAAAAAAATGTGCTTTGTTGGGGAACAACTATTTGGTTGGAAGAATCCATTTGCTTTTGTAATGTCAAATGAAACTTTAAAGATAAAGGTAGTTCTCTTTTGATGGAAGACCTTCCCTGCTATCCACGGACAAAGAAAAAGGGGAAAAATGCCATTTATAGGTAAGTTTTGTACCTTTCTTAATTTGCCACAGAGACAGAGTCCAGCTTCCTTTCAGAAAGAAGAAAAAAAACCCCCAAAACTCTTCTTTCAACGCGCTTAACCTGCAGGTAGTGATGTAACATACATTTGATAATTTGTTGTTGTCATGCTTCCAAAGTAGAAACAAAATAATAATGTCTTGAAACTTCCTGTTTCTCCTCATAGATGAGTTGCCTGTCAAGCTTTGTCAGAACTGGTTTATACCAGAAGTTTCTCTTCTCCTGGTTAAGAGTACCAAATAACACCATACCTACCACCTGCATGTACTGCCACATTCAAGCCACTGTAAGGAAAATTGAAAAACATTTCTCCTGCATACACATTGATTAGTCTCTATTGGTAAACATATGTGCCTGAGGCACATGTCTGGCACCAAGATGAGGAAGGGACTGGCCTGGTTTCACACTGTTAAACTTACTCTCCAAAACTGGATGGCTTCGTCCAACCTGCCTGTGGGGAATGATTCCTGATCTGTTTCAGTTCCCAGAGATGTGTCTGAGAAAGTGTGAGGTGATAAGCCAAAACCATATCAGGGACCAATCCAACCACTTAGAAATAGTGTCAGTAGCAGACCAATGCACAGGGCTGTTCCTTGGCTATGATTAATTTACTAGCATAGACACGGCCTTCGAGTCTAATATTGCCAGCAACACCACGGTGATTTTTTTCCTCTTTGGTATATTTCTATTTATTCTTTTAATCCCAAATGTGCAATATCAAGATACCCCTGTCAAGTAGAAGTAGCTTTTTAACTAATTTGTTCCTATAGCTACCTTGTAGTAAAATAGAATCATAGAATCA
>VXBO01007937.1:11831-24359 GCA_013400135.1 Rhinoptilus africanus
TCCCTCCCCCTATTCCTCTGCCCATTCCTTCCTTCATCCCTCCCTCTATCCCTCTATTCCTCTGCCCATCCCTTCCTTCATCCCTGAATACTTCCCCTTATTCCTCTGCCCATCCCTTCCTTCATCCCTCCCTCTATCCTTCTATTCCTTCATCCCTGAATCCCTCCTCCTATTCCTTTGCTCATTCCTTCCTTCATCCCTCCATCCCTCCCTCTATTCCTTCCTCCATCCCTCCCTCTATCCCTCTATTCCTTCCTCCATCCCTCCCTTTATCCTTCTATTCCTTCCTCCATCCCGTCCTTCATCCCTCCCTCTATTCTTCTGTCCGTTCCTCTATCCCTCTATTTTTCTATCTGTCCCTTCCTTCATCCCTCCCTCCCTCCATCCTCCCCACACAACCAGAAGAGGCCGGCTGCCTCGGGAGCGCACAGAGGGTTTGCAGGGATGGAGGAGAGGAGCGCGGTGGCTTTGGCTGCTTTTTAGCACCCAACTGGGCTAATGACGGTGCTGATCTGGTTGCCCCTGGGCTCCCCCAAGGTCATTTTTGGGGTAAAAAGCTGCGCATCACACTCTAAATATCCAAAAAATGTGGATTTTGTAGCTCTTGAGACTTCTGCCCAGCACCAGGCTTTATTTTCCCCCCTTCTTCTCCCCAAGGTTGTGCTTTTGGAGAAGTTGTTCAGAAGGGAAATGGAAAAAAAAAAAATTAATAATAATAATAATCCTTTTCCAGTTACGTGGCGCTGGAATCGATGGTGCGGGCAGAGATCGCTCAGGGCAGACGCCTGGGGAGGGAGGGGGAGAATCAATGGCTGCCTCGTTTGTCACCAATCAGAAAGGTGGGATAATTGGATTTCCTGCTAAAAGAGAACTAAATAAGCAAATTCATCACCTGCGTCATGGTCACCTACTTCTCCTGGGCCACCTTGGCCACCTTGGCGTGGAAAAACCCTGCCAGCACCTTGCCGGGATTCTAAGCTTGGTGGGAAACTTGACGGCAGCACCTAAACCTAAATCTTCGTACTTAATCTCTTTGGTGAAATTAATTATTTTTCCCCTTCTGCCCACCCCGAGCCTGCCTACCTCCTGCTAAAGCTGGAAGAAGAGAAGGTTTAGGGAGGATTGTGGGGTTTCAGATGGGAAAATTCAAAACTGCCCTTATTTTTCCGAGGAGCGGCATCTCTGATAACCCCTCGCAGTTACTCCGGGCTGGGATTTTTGCTGGATCTCAGATGGGTTTGTGAAGGGTCTGCCTTTTCCCCCTTACAAGTGGGGAAACTGAGGCAGGGAGTGGGACTTGCTCCAAAAGGCAGTTCCTGGCTGCTTCCAGCTCTGCTAATTAGCCCCGGCTGGGACTATGCTCCAGCCTAGATTAACGCCATGAGCAGTGGTTTCAAATAATTAGCTGCTGGTGTCCTAATCCTCACCCCGACAGAGGGTGAAGCAGCGGCAAAACCATCAGCTGCCGCCGACAGGTCCTTCCCCAGTTTGCCCAAGCAGCGGATCCAGCTTTGCCAGGGGCTCAGCATCTTTTTTTTTGCCAGGTTTGAACACCCGTATCTAATCCCCCAGCTCCGGTTTGGAGCTCTAACAACCCTGGATACAAATAATTTGCCCTTTTCTTTTTTTTTTCCCTCCTCCTGGATTGCATTGCCCGGGATGGTTTTTTGCTCAGCAGCGCTTTCGGCGCTGGCTGGAGACAAGACCCTTGATCCCAGGTGAGGTTTTCCATAATCTCTGATGCTCGGGGGCAGCATCCAGATGTTGCATCTTCCTGATGCCGACATGGAAAGAGATGCCAGAAGGGATCAGCCTGTTGGGGAAATCTCTTCTGTGTCGGAATGGAAAGGCGAGCCTGTTGCTGGGAAAAGGGAGTCTGGATATTTGCTGAGGGGAGGAGGGGGATCCCATTTCCAGTCCTTTGCAGAGCAGGATTACAGTACGGTATCTCCTTCTCCTGCCACACTTAATTCTGGATTAAACCCCACATCTGCCCTGGGAGGGGGTTATTGCCGGAGATTAGGAGATCGCGCCGCCCTCGCTGTGATGCCGCTTGATTAAAAATAAGGAAAAAAATGTAGAGGGGGTGTGAATTTTTAGCGTGCGCAAGCCCTGCGGACGCTGCTAAGGCTGCAGGGTCCCTGAGCATCGCAGCCCCGAGCATTAACGCACATCGGCGTTGGGGAGGTACCGTCATCTATCGCGAGGTGGTTTTGGGGAGATGCTGCACCGTCCTGGAGGCATTGCATTGAATTCGAGGGGCCGGCGATCCCTCCTGCTCTGCAAAAGTGGGATTGTAGGAAAATTCCTCGTCCGGTGAGCTCGGGATTTGCTGGGGAGAGACGAGACACACACTCCCCACCCAAGTCTCCGTGGAAATACAGGCAATTACCGCTCTCGGTGGAGAAGCGGTCCACATTGCACCGTGCAGCAGGGAGGAGAGCTGGGAAAGCGATAACGGGGTAAAATAAGAAAGAATTGGGGGGTCTAGCAGGTCTCGAGGTTAATTAGGATCCTTAATGAGGCGCTATTAGAAAAAGGAGGAGAAAGCAAATCTCTCCTGGGAGTTATTAGCAGAAGTGGCATGCGGGAGGGAATTATTGCTCTGCGGTTGAGGTTGGGGAGGTGGCAGCAGTTTTGGATGGAAAGCTTTAAGGAAAATCCAGCTGCCAGGGAGGAAATCTGCAGGAGAGCAAGAAATCCAGCAGGACCTGGGTTTGCGTCACTGGAGAAGGGGAAATTTGGGGTGGGAGGGGAGGGATGCGCGCTTAGAGCCGGTGCAAGGCAGCGTGCGCGGGGATGGGTGGCATCTCCCACCCGTTGCACCCCGTTTTGCCAACATCTGTTGGCTTCAGCTCACGGGGTGGGAATAAAATTGGGGGGCAACTGGTTTAGAGGCCTCTGCCTTAACGTTTGAAAAACAACGTTATGTTGGGCAGGCTGGGCTGCAGGCCATCAGCCCCTATTTGCCTATATGCATACATGCAAATGAGGAGCAAGATCCTCATTGAAAAAAATGGGACATCTGAGGCCCAGGTTGACCCGGGAGCGTTTTGGGCTTCATTTTGGCACCGGCAGCTGTTTTCACAGCTGGAGAGAGACCAAGAGGTGCCAGCAAAGCCATTGCTCTGAGTCAGTGATGCCACTGTTTTTTGGGAGGAAATTCAACTCTGCCAGAATCAGTTTCCCCCCTCTCTTGGGACATAACATCATTTAGGACTCTGAAAACCCCCCCAAAAAAAAGCACCCAGGATGGCCAAATCCTTAAATAACCCGTAAATTGGGGATAAAGGAACAAGACTGGTGAGCGACGTAATGATGACAAACATCCTCCCCTTCCAAAAAACCAAACCCAACGACCCATCGCGGGTCACGGCCGCCAATTTCATCAGCTATAAACCGCAGCCGGGTGCTTCTAGCGCTGCGCTAAAGCATTACATTTTAATGGCAATATCAGTAGCGTGAAGATGCGGTAGTAAAATATACTCCTCCCCCCACCCCAGCATCGTTAGGAGATGGAGGCGTGCGACGTAAGCCGTTGGCTTCACAGCGATGCGCTGAGCCCGCCGGTAGTGTGTATGTGCGTGTAGGGGAGGGGAGAAATTATAAATAAAACTTTACTGCGCTCGAGTAAATGCTGCTAAACATACTTCACGTCTGCGCGGCGGCGGGAGATAAATATTCCATCTATAATTTATGTACATGGCTTCGCAGCCTGCGCAGGGGGGGTCTGGTAGCAGCTAATAAAATGCGATATATCAAGAAGACTTATCAATGCAGCAAGCACAACCCCGCTGATAATCTGCGTGGGGTGGTGAGACCCGTCTTCTTCAGGTTGACAGTGCTTTTTGGGGGTTGATTTATGGGGGTTTGGGGTTGGGTGAGTGGTTCCCAAGTGGCTGTTGGGTTTGGTTGGGTCTCTGGTCTTTCTTCATGTGTGTGTGCGTGTAGAGCAATGCTCATCTCAGAATAACCTCAGTCTTCAAGCTTGGGGGCGTTGAAATATTGCCCAAATGGAATATATTTCCCATTAATCCCAGTAAGGTACCCTCAAAACTGCTCCCAGGTGTCCAGTGCTTGTTGCTTCCCTCCAAACCTCCTTTTTCTTGCATTCACCCCCCGATTCCCACTTCACCATTTGGAGCATCTCTTGTTTTGTAGTCGATGGGTTTGGCTCCGCAGTGGCTCATGTCTCTCGGAGTGGGCGGGATGCAAACCTTGGCTTCATGACTTCAGGATTTACGCCGCCAGCGTTGTGTCTCTGAGTTTCTCTCTGTGAAATCACCTAATTTTTAGGTTGAGGGATCCATTGAGCATCCAAATCATGCATCTAAGTTCATCCTGGGTGTTTGTAGCAGGGCACAGGCTTGCTCTGGCCGTTTTGCCTTAAAACTCCCGTCTTTTTACTGGAATGACTGATTTCCCAAGGATTTCCGGCAAAGGCCTTGACGGAGATGTACTACAAGCACTAACTTGGCGCCACGAGTGAAAGAAGCCAAGCTAGAAATGGGCTTTCTCATCTTGTGCTCCAATGATCTGGAACAGCCTTGCCAATGAGCCTTCGCTTAGAAAACGCGCGATGAAGACGTTAAAGCGGGCTTTGTTTCGGTCTGTGCCCAAGCCGCGTAGCTGATATGGATGGCTCTATCCGCCACGGATTTGTTTGTCGGGAGAAACGCACCAAAGGTGGCGACGGGCTTGAAAAAAGCTGTTTACACCTATTTTATTAGCCGGTGCTTGGTGATAGATTGAGATGGTGCTTGAGTAGTTGATAGAAGCGCTACGGGAGAGGGAAAGGTGGAAATGCTGGAAGAAGGAGATGGAGAAGGGGAGGGAGATGGATGTTGGAGAAGGAGAAGAGGACGACACTGTATCATCCTGAGGCTCCCACGACTGAAATCCCCTATTACATTGGCATGCCCAAAGTGGCACAAACTCTTCCTTTCTGTGTCCAAGGTCATTTACCTCGGATAGAGCTGGTGCTTGAGTAGTTGATAGAAGAGTTATGGGAGAGGGAAAGGTGGAAATGCTGGAAGAAGGAGATGGAGAAGGGAAGGGAGATGAGTTTTGGAGAAGGAGAAGACACCACAGCATCCCAAGGCTCCCACAACTCAAATCCCCCATTGCGTTTGCATACCCAAAGTGGCCCAAACTCTCCCTTTCTGTGTCCGACATCATTTACCGTGGCAAACCTGTGCTGATGTGCAGGAAAACCCCACTGAGCCGAAGCATTTGTACCATGTTTTTAGCCCAGCATGATCCATTTTGAGCCTCGCTCTTTGTTTCTCTGTAGCCGGCGGTGTTGCTGCACCATACCAGGGCTTTGCTATAGGCGCTGGTATATCAGAGCCAATCTCTGCCCTTAAGAATGTAAAAATGACTGTAGTGTTCATAATGAGGGCAAAACTGGTCTAAAAATTGATTTTTCTTAAGACATATTGACATAACTCTTTGGGAAGCCCTTACGTGATTGCGCAGTGTTGAAGATGCTCTCCATGACGCTAAGACGGCTGCACGCAAGTGATGGCATGGCACAAAATTAGGCTTTATTTCTTTTTTCTTTTTCGCTAGGATGTTTTTTTTCAGGAGAAATCCAGGTTTTAAGGAAAAAAAAAAAGGAAAACTGTGGGCAGTGTTCAAAAGTCCCAGCTCAATGGGATTTTCTCAGCAGCATTGAAATAGTTGGAAGTTGGTTTTGGGGTTTTTGCATACACTCCCCAAAACTAGGCAAAAAGCTTTGGTTTGCGACCTGGTGATAAATTTTGACCAGCAAAGCTTAAAAACCCCATCATTTTGTAGAGTTTTGACAGATTTTCATCATTAAATCCTAACCGCAGCAGACCCCTCAGGGCCTGTCTGTTCCCAGCAGCCCCGATGAAGTGGTTTTCTCAGTTAATCTTGATTTAAAAGGGGTCAAAAGGCCAAACCGGCCACGCTCAATCGATGTATTGATTAAAGTTATCGATTTACATTACAAAGAGCTAACAAGACGCATCCCTAGGATCTGTCGGGATCAACGTGCCTATTGCATCTTATTTAGTTGGAGGAAAAATGTACCAAAGCATATTTTATACCTATATATTCTGTACATTTTCTCCCCGGCTCTGCAATACCTAAAGATTTCAGGGCTGGTCCAGCAACCCCCCAGTAAAGAATAATTAGAGGTACAGCTGCAAAGTGTTTCCTCCCACTTATGCAAATAGGTGAGGTAAGAGGCATCTAATTAAATGTTCGTACTTTAATACACCGCGGTGCGAAGGAAGATGAATTTTAATTACCGGCGCTTAATTGTTTGGTCGGCCTGTTAATATCCTATTTACACAGTATTAATACAATTTGCTCTCTGCCAGCAGGGCTCTTCCTCGCGGTGGGGAACGCCGGCTTTTGTGGGTTTATTTCACAAAACAGCCCCGTTTTGCAAAAGCCAGCCCAATTTTTGGGTGGGCGGCGGTGGGTTCGGGGATGCTCAGCCCTGCGGGCGCTCGGCTTTTGGGTTTCTTGAGGGAAAAACTGGAAATTTAAGCAAAATTCAGGCGGTTCGTGCATTTAGAAGCACAAACGGGCTCCCCTCCCAACCCGTTCTTTCCCTTGCAAAAGGACCGTCTCCTTTGGAAGCGCGATGCCGACTCCATCTGTCACATCCCATTCCACTCGCTGCTGTTAAACCTGTGTTAAAACATTTACTCCTCCATTTAAAAAAAAAAAAAAATATTTAAAAAATAATCAATGCAGCAGCTTTCTAGGAGGAAAACCTCCAGATTCAGCAAAATTTGGCCACTCCGGATTGGGACAGATGCGAATCCTTCGCCAGTTCGTGCCCCTTGCAGCCCTCCAGGGTTGGCAAGGGAAGGCAGCAAGACATTATAATTGTAAATTGTCCTGGAATATCATAAATAAAGCATCGCCGGAGCTGGGGAAGTGGGGGGGTGGGAGAAGGTATTTGCTGTGCTCGCAGGAACGGGAGCAACTGCTGGGGTTTAATCTTTAATGAACAAGATGTTGCAAAGTGCTGCAAGTCAAAGCGCGTTTGCTTAATGCTCCTCAGCGGCGGCGGGTGACGTCCCTGTCCCCGGGGCTTCACACACAGCCGTGAACCCTCGCACACCGGCCATCTCCCCGTGGGCCAGCCATCATCTCCCTTGGCTTGAGAACGGGGAGCGGGATCGCTCCCTGCTTTTTTTGGATGGGGGGTGATTTGCAATCCTTCAGCATCCCACTCGGCTCTTTTCCCAGAGGCGAAGTGCCTCCTCCAGCAGTGAACGCCTTAAATTCTGGCAAATGATGAAAATCAACCCTGCGCTGATTAGGGGGGTGCTGGCCCCCTTTTTTCCCCCTGTCCCTCCTTGTATTTGCACCCCAAAATACCATCCTGGCCCCGGCTTGGAGTGCCGGAAGGCGGTGGAGGAATTGGTGTGAATTATGTATGAGCCCCACTAATCACGGGCTGATTAAAATGATGATGTGTTAATATTATCTCTCCCCGTCTCCTGCGCCGAGGGGGACGTGTCGGCACCTGAAGGATGGGGGGGACACGGCGGGGGCAGATGGGGCAGATGGCTCCCCACGTGGCCTCTCCCCTGGCTCCATCCCCATGCGTCCCGGCGCTTTGATCCCTGGAAACGCTCCTAGACCATCCCCAAATGCAAAGACGGGGACGGGTTGAACTTTGGGGACATGTCCCGAAGGGGGAAAGTCCATCATGGGTTTGAGGTTAGCTTTTTGGAAAGCGCTGGAAGGTGAGAAATCAGGGAACAGGAATGCCGGTCAATATTAATATATTCATATTTAATTTAGATGTAGCCTAAAAAATATCAGGCACGTGGGGAGGATGTGGAGAGGTCGCTTTGCAGTGCTGGGGCACGCCGAAAGGCTCCATCACCCCGAGGTTTCCAAGGGCACCCAGGGGTGCTGTGGGGGGTTGCCCTTGGGTGGCTGCCAGCCGCCCTCCGGCTTCCCCTCCTCAAGAGGATAGGGGGAACCTCAGCCTTTTTGGGGAGGTTCAGCCATGCGTGCTGCATCCCGAGAGATTTCCGTGGGGCAACTGGTTGCTCTTGGGTGCGAAAATCCCCCGCGGGATGCTCAAACGGGGCAGGAACGGGGCTTTCTGCCAGCGCCTCGCTGGAAGCAGCCGGCCGCGTCCTCCGCTTGCAGGGCCGGGGCGAAACCCGCCTCCTCCTTCGCAGCCCTTCTGTAATTGAAAGCGCTGAGCATGTTACAATGTGCTCCTTTTATTAATGTGTCACTCCTGATTTAAAAGGACATTTCATTTATCTCACCCTTCCCCCTCCTTTTTCCGTTCCCCCCTCCTTAAACTGGATGTCGCAAGAATTCCCACCGCTCTACGAGCAAAAATACTCTTTTCTCCCCAGGGATGCGATCTAATCAGAGGGCTGAATTTCCATAGGTCAGAATCTAATCAGCCCGGCACAGCTTTCGCGATGAAATATGTCTTATTTAAAAAGAGCAAAGGGGAAGGAGAGGAGCTTCGGGGTTCGGAGCTGCCTTTGGGGTGCTGACGATGCGGAGGATGACGGAGATGTTGGGGTTGGGCTCCTCCTTTGGAGGCGCAAAGCTGGTGCTCAGCCCTCTTTAAAGTCCTTAAAATTCAGCAATACCTGTCACTGCTGGTTTCTTCTCCCCGGTAAATCCTATAAAGGGACCAAACCGGGGATTTTGAGGACCGGTGACGCTTCGCCATCCTCCGCTGTCGGAAAGCAAAGGGAAAGAGGGGGATAAGGGATGAGATTCGCACGTCAGCCTGAGCAGAACAGCAGGTTTTGGACGGCTCCATCTGGATTCCTGCTTTATTTTTCGACACCTGGCTTTATTATCCTGGCTTTTCCCCCTCCCTTATACACATCCTTAGCACTTTGGGAGCTGGCTCCTCCGGGGACTGCACATCTGTTTCTCTCTGTTCCTCTCGCTCGTGCTCTTTCCCTTCCTCCTTTTCCCCATCTTCTGGGCTCATTTCACTCTGAATTGGGGCAGATGATGCTCTTCGAGCAGGAAGGGGGTTTTTACCCTCCCTCCCCTTCCAGGCGTCGCTGGGACTCCGGCATCAGCCCTCTGCGGGGTCCCTGTCCCCTCACGGCGCCAGTGCCATAAATCACGAAGCTCCAGAGCTTCGGCTTTGCCATGCGGGATCTGCTCTGGAGGAGAAGTGCAGGAGCATCCCTTATTTTTAAGTTCTCCCAGCACAGCTGAGTCGGAATTACGGGATGTAGAGATGGGAGCTGGTGGGCTGTAGCCCGGCTGGTATCTCCAAGTGGTTTTGCAGCACGTGAAGGGAGCAGAGAAGGGGGGGAAAAAGCCTATTTGGGCTTTTTTGAGCCATCTAGAAGATGCAGGTTTGGGATGTATCCGTAGGGGGATTGGCTTGTGCCAATGCGTTTGCCACATGTGAGGGGAGGTGGGTGGCTGAGGCCACTCCAGGTTTGGCCACTTTTGCCTTTAAAAAGCCACCATCCATCAGGAGATGCTCTAAGCGCCACCAAAACACCTGGCTGGGCCAGGATGGGGATGCTCCAGCTTCCCGTTGCCATGCGCAGGGTCTGAAACGCAACGCCAAGGGAAGAGGGATGGAAAACCACAGGGAACTGCTGCCGTTCTGAGCCGGGAGCTCCTGTATCTCCATCATTCGCGGGCGTGAGGGAAAATACAATCTTGGCTCCGGCTCTGCCCTCCCTCCGTTCTGCCGCCGGCTTTATTTAATCGCCCCGTTGATCCGCGCCGGGGGGCGGGAGGGGGATGTAATCTCGCCCGGCGGCTCCCAAGGCTGGTTGAGGAAGAGGCAGAGCTTTTTCCACACGCCTGGAGCCTTCGTGTCCCCCCCCCCCATTCCCTTTGGGCAGCTGCCACCAAAACCTTTGCTCATCCCCCTCCCTTTGCTTCCGTGCCTGTTGCTCATCTCGCTTTCGGAAATGTCAAAAAGCGAAGCGGGAGGAAGCCGGGCACCCGCTGCGAGACCTCGCCTGACCTTCCTCCCATCCCTCCTCCTCCTCCCTCTCCCATCGCCACCTCTCTGCATCCGCAAAGCCCCGCTTTCGAGGGGACCGTGTGCTGCATTGGCAGCCGCAAGGAATTTAATCCCTGCTTTAAGCCTGCTAAAATAAACCCCATCCAGGCGAGGAGAGAGGCTGGAAAGGAGCCGGCCCCCGGGCGAGCGGGGCTGCCGGCGGGGATTTGGGTCGCCCCACAGCAAGGAGAGAGGGCGTCAGGCTGGGGTTGCCAAGGTGCAATATTAAAACCTTATTAAATCTCGCCGTGCACCATTTCAGGGCTGAAAACAGCCCTTAATTTCGCCCCCATCCCTGCTCGGCACCGCCGTCTCCCATGCACCCTCCGCGCCATGCTGCGAAGCACCTTCCAGGATTTAAAAAAAATCCACTTTTTTTCCAAATTTCCTTGCAACCAGCCGCTCGTGGCAGCAAACCCGCTTTTGCAGCCCCCCCCCCCCCAAAAAAAGACACCACGAAGAGGGTTTCTTTCATTTTTTTTCCAGCCCCGTGCTCAATATGCGGGGCCACGCTGCCTTGCTGTTGCAGCAGGCACGTGTGCGCGCAGCGTGCTCTCCCCGCAGGTCACGGCCGAGATTTATTGCACAAACACCCGCAACTTGTTTTACAAGCGGTGCGAGCCTCGGATGGCTGGCTGCGGGACCCAGAAAATCACCTTCCCTTCTTTTTGGAGGGGGATCTTCTGCGAAGGAGCCTCGGTTTCCGCAGCCACGTTTCCAAACCTGCTCCTGTTTTCCAGGCGTTTCCCATCTTTGCTTTTCCACCTGATGCAAAGACTAATTTTTTTTAAAAAAATACCGATTTTTGCGGTGGGTTAAGGGCTGTTTTGGGATGCCCTGGTTGGAGACGGTGTCAAAAGGGTGCGGGCAGGGCAAGGATGCTAAAGAAAGGCTCAGATGTGCTGGGCTGTCAGTCTGGCACCGCAGGAAATAGAGGAAAATAAAATGGAAATGTAATCGTCTGCCCTCCTGACCTTGGCTGCTCCATGCTCCTGTGATAGTTTTGCAGCAAATCGAGGGGAAAAACGGGGAGAAAATGGCCAGACGGAGTCGCCCGGGCTCTGACGTTCCCCTCTGCTCGGAGGACAGATCCTGCACCCAGCTATGGGGGATTTGGGGAAGGAGAAGGCTGTTGGCCAAAACTGGGCTGGAAAACCACAGGTTGGGCTTTACACATCTTCTGATTAATCTGTTGGACCCGTTCCCATGAGAAATGAGTAATTTAGAGGGTCTTCAAGCAAGAGCGGAGGAACTTGGGCCGCAATGGGGAGAGACCCAACGCGGGGCAGATGATGGGGGAACATAAAGTCAAAGCCAATATCTTTGTCGGAAGGATGGGCATGAGTTTGCAGGTGGGAAAGGTGGGATCAGGGTTTTGGGTGTGAGCCTCAAAATCTGGGCGCCCAGGGTTTATTTGGGCAAAACCGGGCAGTTTTGTAAAGCTGAGGAGAGAAGCAGCAAAACGCTCGTTCCTTACCTTTGAGTGCCATAAGCTGGTAAATAAGGTCAGGAAGGATTTTCCCCGGCTGGTGGGGTTTTTTGTGCTTTGGGAGCAGCCAAAATTCATCCCTGCAAGGAGCCAAGATGCCACACTGATGGGCATGCCCACGGGTTATCCCTATGTGGGATGCAGCCGGTGCTTGCTCCTAATGGTGAAGCTCTTAATACCATAAAAGCATTTGTGAACGGCATTTTAACCCCTTTCCCCATCCTTCCCTGGCAGCTCACCGTCTCTTTTTCTCCTCTTTTTAACTTTTTTCCAGCCTACCTGACGGTCAGCATCGAGCCGCTGCCGCCCGTGGTGGTGGGAGACGCCGTCACCCTGAAATGCAACTTCAAGACGGATGGGAAGATGCGGGAGATCGTCTGGTACCGGGTAAGCGGCGCCGGTGACTCTTCCCTGCCCTTGGGGACAGGGGACACGAAGCCACCCTGATGTACTTTAAGGCTGCTTTGCTCCCGTACAGCCGAAGGTCAAGGCTGGATGACGGAGAGAAAGGCAGACGGCGCTCGCGCTGATGGGAATATTGATTCGGAGAAGCAGGCAGGCAGGCTGGCCTTTGAAAACCTGGCGGGGGGAGAGATGTAAAACAGCTTTGCAATCATCCCGAGGGCTCCGTGAGGCTTTCTCCAGGCGTTTTGTTATGTTTTCCGGCTGGATTTGGGGTTGGCAGGCTCGGTTCGGTGCTGGGGACTTGGTGCCAGTTGGGGTTTGGGAGACGGGGGTGTGGGTCAGCGCCCCCACGCAAAGAAAATTTTCATGTGGGGTGTGAAATTATGCAAAAGGAGAGGGTGGGGTTTTGTGCCGCAGGGGAAATTATGCAAAATTGAGGGGTTTAAGGGCTTGGGGAGCAGCGTCAGGCTCTTCACACTAGGCTCTTCAAGCCTCCCTGCAAAAACCTTTCCCCTTCCCATCCCTGTCCCCAAAATACCCATGGCTGTGGGACGCTGATCTGGAGCAAAGCAAGACTTATGAAATCAGGTTTTATCTGGGGAGTGGGGGGGATCTGGAG
>VXBO01007937.1:27491-38670 GCA_013400135.1 Rhinoptilus africanus
AATATATATATATATATAAAAAATAAAGGAATAATAATACAGAAGCGGGAGAGGGAGGGAAAAATCCTCGGAGTGTCTGTTCTGGCTCTGTGCAGACAGCTGGCAGCGGCGGGGGGAAGCAGGCAGCCGGCAGCAGCCAGCCTGTACACACAGCCGGGGGCTCGGATGAGATGATGGTAATTGCAAAAAAAGGTGTTTTGCAGATTTTTTGGTGGCAGGCGAGGGCCGGGCACGGTCCCCTGGCGAAGAGCAGCGCTCCCGCGCTCGCCCTCCCCCTGCCCGGAGGGGACCTGGGGGTTTGGCCTGGAGACGTCTGGCTGCGAGGGATGGGGATGGAGGGGAGCCCTCGGGTCCAGGGGGAGTCGCTCTGCCTCGATTAATTAGAGTTTGGTGCTCAGTCTCATTAGCAAGAAGGAGAATAACTCAGAGACGGGGCTGGTGTTGCTGTCTGCAGTGCTGGTGCGTGGGCATTGCTCTCCGTAGCGCCCATGGTGGATGGGCATTGCTCTTGTAGCACCCATGGTACATGGACATCACTCCCCATAGCACCCATGGTGTATGGACAATGCTCTCCATAGCACCCATGGTGTATGGACAATGCTCTCCATAGCACCCATGGTGGATGGACAATGCTCTCCATAGCACCCATGGTGGATGGACAATGCTCTCCATAGCACCCATGGTGGATGGGCATTGCTCTCCATAGCACCCATGGTGGATGGACAATGCTTTCCATAGCACCCATGGTGGATGGACATTGCTCTCCGTAGCACCCATAGTGTATGGACATCGCTCTCCATAGCACCCATGGTGGATGGACGTTGCTCTCCGTAGCACCCATAGTGTATGGACATTGCTCTCCCTAGCACCCATGTGGCACAGGCATTGCTCATTGTAGCACCCATGAGCGCTTGTCTCCATAGCACCCATTCAGGTGGCCTTTGCAGGCGAGGGGACATACACCATGGCCCCACGGGTCCCCCTCATCCCATCTGCAGGCCGTTCTCCCCATCCTTCATGCAGCACCTCTTGTTTTCAAGCTCGTGGGTCAGCGCGTGGGGATCGCAAAGTGTTTTGCTCCATCGAGGGGCCCGTTGGGCCAGTCCCTGGCCTGGGAATGCCCCCAGGCTCCCAAACCCACGGCCATGGCAAGCAGGGACCGATGCACTACAGATGTTGGTGGCACCGCTCGGAGCCGCCTGATCGATGGTGACAAAGCGCGGTCCCCGCGGGGGCTTCCTCTGCCACTGCCCATTAGGAGAAATGAGACGTTACAGCCCTGGCCGGCGGCTCCCACGGTGGCTCCGAGCAGGAAACGTTGCTGGTGACAGTGATAAAGTCACTGCTCGCAGCAGCTCCGGCTCCAGGGGAGGGGGAAGACGGGATGGAGGAGCCAAGCGAAGGGCACCCGACATGCTGAGGCTGTTGCAAGCCCTTCCTACGCCGTAGGATGCTGCTGGGAAAGCTTGGAGCCTTGGTAAATTTAGAGATGTTGTTTTGGGGATGCTTGGGAGGAGCCGGGATGGAGGCACCGGGATGCCGCTTTCTACCTCTCGCTCCTGGAAAGCATCTCCCAGAAATTCGCAGCCCCCTCCAAATTTTCAAGCCAGCCCAATTCCCAGCGGGTTGTGCCTCTGATTTATAAAGCTGCTCCCCTTTGGGGAAAAAAATCTCCAGTTTTACGGCTGCGGAGCAATTCTCTAAAATCCAAGCAAAGCCGCTGATGGAGAGATCTTGGGCCAGTAACTGCAAGAGGTCTGACTCGTGCCATTCATCTACGCACCAGCTGGGTCGTCTCTGCGCCTCGGAGATGATAATTTAAATGTCAGAATGGGGAACTCTTTTAATTCCTCACGCTCAGGCGGGGAGAGAAGGTCACGAGCATCAGCACAGTTTATTGAGCTCTCTATTACCGCTGACCGAGGGCATCGCTCCGGCTCCGGGGAGGCAGCGGGGGAGCCAGGGCTGCGGCTCCCAAAAATCGCACCAATCTTCTTGCAACATCAATTCCATCGTGCGCGTGGATTAGGGGTGCTGGAGATGGGGCACCGGCATGGGTGCTGCCCTTTGGGGGATGGAGATGGGGCGCGATGCTCAATCTGGGATCAAACTATCCGGGTTTGGGCAAATAAATCAACTAGTCTGTATTTTTAGAAGCTAAATTTGGCACTGGCGGTGTTTTGGGTGTCTCCGAGCAAGGTAGGACCACGTGGTCCAGGAAGCTCAGGGTGAGAGGAGGGATTTCAGCAGCTGAGCTTGAGGGCGCTGGGGAGGGAGGCAGAAAAAAAGCTAAGAAAGGGGTTTTCCAGCGTGATGCATTTCTCCCAGTGGCTGCAACAGAGAATGATAGAATCGCAGACTGGTTTGGGTTAGAAGGGACCTTAAAGCCCCCCCAGTGCCCCCCCCTGCCCTGGGCAGGGACACCTCCCACCAGCCCAGGCTGCTCCAAGCCCCGTCCAACCTGGCCTTGAACCCCTCCAGGGATGGGGCAGCCACAGCTTCTCTGGGCAACCTGGGCCAGGGGCTCACCCCCCTCACAGCAAAGAATTTCTTCCTAATATCCAATCTAAATCTCCCCTCTTTCAGTTTAAAACTGTTCCCCCTCATCCCACGGCTCCCCTCCCTCATCCAGATCCCTCCCCAGCTTTCCTGGAGCCCCTTGAGGGACTGGAAGGGGCTCCAAGGTCTCCCCGGAGCCTTCTCTTCTCCAGGCTGACCCCCCCCAGCTCTCTCAGCCTGTCCCCACAGCAGAGGGGCTCCAGCCCCCCCAGCATCTCCGGGGCCTCCTCCGGCCCCGCTCCAACAGCTCCGTCTCCTTCTGCTGTTGGTGCCCCAGCGCTGGGGGCAGCACTGCAGGGGGGGCTCACCCAGCGGAGCAGAGGGGCAGGATCCCCCCCTCGCCCCCCTGCCCGCGCTGTGGGGATGCAGCCCAGGCTGCGGGGGGGGTTCTGGGCTGTGAGCGCACATTGATGGGTCACGTTGAGCTTCTCACCACCAACACCCCCATGGGCGATGACAAGGGATGCTGCAAACCCCAGTGCTCCCCCCCCCGAGCACGCTGAGCCTTGCAGTCACCCCTTGGAGTATCTTCCCTCTCACCATAGCAAGTGCTTGTTGCATTTCCTTGGAGAAAAGGTGTAAATTCCGGCCCAGTATGAAGGTGGTTGGAGGAATCTGGTCCAAAGCCCAGCACCTCTCCCCCTCCTGGGGTGATGCCCCATGTCCCAGGGCGCTACAGAGACCTCCTTTCCTTTAACGACCCACTTTGTCCTCCAAAATGCNTGCATCAGCGGGAAGGAGCAGAAGGTTAATGTCTCCCCGCGCAGTGGCAATCGCCGAGTTTTTGTCGGGAATAAGATTTTTACTGGGGTTTATAAATAATGCAGCAGGCAGCCCTGGGCTGCCGGAGCTCTGCTCCCGTGCCTTAAATGTGCCTTTTCCTCTCCCCCCCCACCTTTTCCTCCCGCTCCTCAGTATTTGGGGCAATCGTCGTCGGATGCTGCCCAATTATCATCCTTTTTCTCCCCGGCAAAGAAGCGTCAGGATCCTGCACCCCCACGCCCCCCACCCCCAAGGTGGGTTCTCCCACGACTTTATATATAGATCCTCTCCCAAAAAAACTGACCCCAGGGCACAGATAAAAGGCTGAAAGTAGGTCTGATCCCTGGAGAGAGACTATTTTCTATGCGCCTTTTCATCGGAGCCTATTAGCTGCCTGTAATCCCATGAGGATGCTCCCGGGCTGCGGCATCTTCCCTTGCCATGCATCCCTGGGGGGCTGCAAGAGGTCCTGGGAGGGGGTCGAACATTGGTAGGAGTGATGCTTCCAGCTGCATTTTTCCCATTTTTTATCCTTGGATCTAGTTCGACGCCTTCCTGCGTTGCCCACATCCATCCAAATGTGCTGGGGAACCTGTCCGTGGGCAAACTCCTGGTCCCCGGGCATCGCCTCCACCGCTCCCCATCCCGCTTCCCCTGAGCATCCCCATCCTCTGTTGCATCCCCAAAATAATCCTTGGAAAACCCTTTGAGCCGATACACGGAGAGCTTCTTGCTTCGGGAGCAGCTCCAAGGTTTCTCCCCAAACCCATCCCAGGGCGTAATTAAAAGCGGGGAAAAATCAGACACGTCCTTGAAAACTTCCCCTCGTTCCCAAGGCTGGAGATTTACAGCTCCGATCATTCTCCTTGCAGTTCCTTATCCCGCGTCCGTGCCAGCCTGTATTTTCTTTGCAATAAAAACCTCAGCCTCGGCTAATAAATTTGAAGAGGTGGTTTTAGTGACGGCTTTTCCCTGCCTCCCCCCACCCCCCGTCCCTTTCTTTTTGCCATAAAAAAAGCGGGAAAAGAGAAAATCTGGAATCAAAGTTGAGTTTTGCCCAAGCAGGGAGAGAAGTTCTGCCTAGGGAGAGTGGGCTCTCCTCCCAAGAGATCCTGGTTGGGGGGGGTTAATCCCCAAAATCCCCTTTCCTCTGCCTGTTTTTTTATAAAAAACAACTGTTCCAACCCTCCCATGGATCGATCTGAGCTGTTCTAGCCCCAGAATACACATTTCCCATCTGCATTGCGTTCTTCTGCCTTTTCCTCCTTAATTTTGTGCTAAACTTTGCTCCTCAGGAGAGGGGGAGATAAATCTGAAGGCGCTGGGGGACACAGGGAAGAAATGAGTCCTCCTCAGTCCCAAAAAGAGCCTTTTTCCACTTAAAAATTACAACCCCAGCGAGCGGCTGGAGATAGGGGATGGTGCTGCCAGAACTGGCTAGAAATGCACGGAAATGCTAGAAAGATTTTGCTTTAAATCTCAGCAGGCTCATAATAAAGAAATACCATATCTTGAATCTTAATAAAAATACCGGAATCTATCAAAAATACATCTGTTAAAAGCAACAAAACTTACAGAAAATTAAAAAGCGGGTGCAAACTTCTTCTTCTTCTCATAGATTGGGGTATTTTGTCTTGCAGGTCACGGATGGGGGCACCATCAAGCAGAAGATCTTCACCTTCGATGCCATGTTCTCCACCAATTTCTCGCACATGGAGAATTATCGGAAGAGGGAGGATCTGGTTTACCAGTCCACCGTGCGGTAAGTCACCCTGCTCTCACCTCCTTTGACACGCCGGCTGCTTTTTAATGCCTATTTTTAGGATTTTTTTTTTTCCCCCGGTTTTGGGGCAGTTGAGGGTATTATGGCTACGCTCGACGTGTCCTCTTTGGCTGTCGGTGGGGATTCACTGCACGGCAAAGAAATTATCGGCCCTTAACGCGCCGTCCCCAAATATCTGAGGTCTGGCCCTGCCGTCCTGCTTGTCCCGAGGGAAAAGGTGGCATCGGCGGAGCTTTTCAGGGGTGAAAAATGGGCAGAGAAAAACAAGGCTTGGAAAAAAAATAATAAAAAAAAATAGCGTGTGTGTAAATATATATATATATATATTTAAAAAAAAACAGGCAGCATGGAAGCTTGTCTTTGCTTTTCTTCCAAGTGCGAAATCACTTCCAGGAGTGTCAGCTTTATTACTAATTACACACTTGCTTTATTGCCGGTGTTATAAAAACAAAACTGAAGCCGGAAAAAAATGTCAGGGGGAGAGTTAATTCAAGGCAAAAAGGCTGGGGTGAAGTATTCAATTTTCATGGGTTTGGCTTTTTTTTCCCCTTTGTTTCCTTTTTAAATTAGAATTTGCTGATCGGATTTCAAAGCTGGTTTTTCCCAGCGTGGGGTAATAAAAATTCTGTGTATGACGGGGAAAATACAGTCGTTTCTTCGAGGTGATGCGATGTTTTGCACCTGCAGCGGTTTGGAAAGGGCTCGGCGTGGCTCGTCCCATTGGATGTGTGCAAGCGTGAAATTCTTTCTAATTCTTTGGAATCTGAATTTTTTGGGGTTTGTTTGGGGGGTTTTTTTTGCTTGTTTTTTTGCTACACTGAGAGCTATGTTTTATTATAAGCAAGAGCAGTTGTGTTAGATGGCTGCATGGGAATAAATGTGAATATAGAGCGGAGAAAAGCAGCAGGAAAGTAGGGCTGGAGAGGAGATGGTTGGGGTTACTCGGGAGGATGCGCAGGGCTTGCTCCAGGGAGGGTCAGGAGATACTTGGGATGCTCAAGAGGTGCTCCAGGGAAGGCTCCGAGGATGCTTAGGAAGGTCAGGGGATGCTCAGGAGTTGCTCAGGAGGATGCTTAGGGCTTGGTCCAGGGACACTCAGGAGATGCTCAGAGGGATGCTCAGGAGGATGCTCGGAGGATGCTCGGAGTTGGGATAGTGGTTGCTCAGAGGATGCTTAGATGATGCTCGGGGATTGCTCAGGCAACAATTGGGATGCTCCAGGGTTGCTCAGGAGAATGTGCAGGGCTTCCTCGGGAGAGGCTCAGGAGAAGCTCCAGATGCTCAAGGGCTGTTCAGGAGGATGCTCAGGAGATGCTCAGGAGATGCTCAGAAGTTGCTCAGGAGGATGCTTGGGGCCTGCTCAGGAGATGCTCTGAGGATGCTCAGGGGTTGCTCAAAGGGATGCTCAGGGGATGCTCAGATGATGCTCGGGAAGGTCAGGAGATGCTCAGGGGATGCTTAGGCAACGATCAGGATGATCAGGAAGAGTTGCTCAGGAGGATGCACAGGGCTTCCTCGGGAGAGGCTCAGGAGAAGCTCCAGATGCTCAGGGCTTGCTCAGGAGGGTCAGGGGATGCTCAGGCATTGCTCAGGAGGGTGCCCAGAGGTTGCTCAGGAGGGTGCTCAGGGCTTGCTCAAGGGAGGCTGAGGAGAAGCAGAGGATGCTCAGGGGTTGCTCAGAGGGATGCTCACGGGATGGTCAGGAGAGTCAGCAGATGCTCAGGGGTTACTCAGAGGTTGCTCAGGTGATGCTCAGGAAGGTCAGGGGACTGCTGATGGGGTGCTGAGACAATGAGCAGAGGTTTCTCCGGGGGATGTTCAGGAGATGCTCAGAGGGTGCTCAGCAGATGCTCAGGCAGTGGTCAGAGGTTGCTCTGGAGGATGCTTAGGAGAATATTCAGCCGATGATCAGAGGTTGCTCAGAGCGATGTTCAGGAGATGCTCAGGGGATGCTCAGAGGATGCTCAGGAGGGTCAGGGGGTACCCAGGAGGGTGCTATGGGGATGCTCAGGAGGGTCAGAGGGTACCCAGGAGGGCGCTCAGGGGATGCTCAGGAGGGTCAGGGGGTACCCAGGAGAGTGCTCAGGGGATGCTCAGGCAATGACCAGAGGTTGCTTGAGGAGATGTTCAGGAGATGCTCAGAGGATGCTCAGGGGATGCTCAGGGGATGCTCAGGCAATGACCAGAGGATGCTCAGAGCGACGTTCAGGAGGCGCTCAGGGGCTGCTCCACTCCTTGAGTTTTCTTTCCCCACGTAGCACAGGCTCCGCTCAGCCGCCCGCTCGGATGTTGTACAAATTTCTGACACGGCTAATTATTGTTTAGAGGAGGTTTTGGCGGCTTCACAGGCAGATTACACGTTCCCTAGCTCCACACCCTTGCTTTCCTGCCATAAACCCAGCGGTTTCGCTTGGCTCTGGATTTAGCCATCGCTCCCCTCTAGGAAGGAGCACGGGGAAAATCAGGGAATTAAACCAGAGCAAAACATCCCCCGTGCATGGAGCAGGACATCCCGACCACCAGCATCCCTTGAGCAAAGGACAAGGATGTTGCGCCGTCCCGGCGAGGCAAAGCAGATGCTCTTTTTTTTTTGGCTCAGAAACCACCGTTTTACTCCCTTTCGCCGCACTTTGTAGAACTAATAGAATTTGCGAGCAGAAAATTTCGCCGCCCTAGGACCAAGCACTTAAAAGCATTGGTAACCGTCAGCGCGGCGCCGGCAAATCGTCCGTGGAGCCGGGGATGTTCCCACTAAAAGTGTTTTCACGGGGTTGTTTTCAGAGGAAAACAGCAACATGCCTGGGGAGAAAGGAGAGAACTCTTGGAGGGTATGAAAAGAGTTTGTTTTCTGAATCGNCTTTTTAATGGCGCGGTCACGTCGGTGCCGTCCCACGGAGCGTTATCCCGGGCGGCGCGGCTCTTATCTGCGCGGCGCAGAGGGCTGCTGGGGCTGCCTCTTTTCATACCGGCTTTGAACTCAGATGTGAAGAGCAAAGCCGGGAGATATCCGACCCTGGATTTTTTTTTTTCCCCCCCCCTTCCTCTGATTAAAAACCCACCCTCGTCGAGTAAGGCGCTGCTTTATGAATATCTATATGATTTTTTTTCCTTACTTCCAACATGCTTAGAGGACGCAAAGGACATGACGGGCAGCTTTGCACGGCTGGGGGTCCCCTCTCTCCGGTCCCTACCGATCGCAGAAGCATCAGACTGACCCAATTAGGGCAATTTTACACCCAAATCCCTGCGCAAACCCAAAGGGCTTGTCCTTCGCTGCGAGGATGCAGAGGGTCCCCAGCTTGGCAGGGCCCGAATCTGCCGGCACCGCTAACGAAGGGTGTGGATGATTTCCCGCTCGGTGCGTGGGTAATTAGAGGCTGGAACAGATGGCGAAGGCTTAGTTGAAAGCGTCGCAGCCGTTCAAAGGAGCTGCCAAGCGACTGTTCGCTTCGACGGGGGCTTGTTTGTGCTGACGGGGGGCTCGCACGGCGAGGAGGAGGTGTGGGAAGGCAGCCAGGGGCTTTCGGAAAGGATCCGGCAAAACAGCCCCAGATTTCCCCCCTGGATGGGGAAACTCCGCAAGGTGCACGTCTGGGCTTGTCCGGAAAAGCGTGGGTGGGGGGTTTTAAGCTGGGGGTGGCTTGCCGGGTGCTCGGTGTGGGAGTTGCCCCCATCCTCATTGCCACGGTGGGACGTTGCCAGGGGCTCCTTTGCGGCCGGCGCGAGCGTGGCCACCTGCGGCAGCACCGGTCCTTTCGCACATCTCTTCCTCTCCTGGTTTTTATATATATATNGTGGAGAGGAAGATGGGGGATGGGGATGAGGATGAAGATAGGAGTGGAGAAGAGGATGGGGGATGGGGATAGGGAGGAAGGTGGGGGTGGAGAGGAGGATGGGAGATGGGCATGAAGATGGGGATGGAGAGGAGGATGGGGGATTGGGATAGGGACGGGGATGGAGATGCGGATAAGGACAGGGATGAGGATGGAGATAGGGAGGAGGATGGAAATGGGGCCAGGGATGGAGATGGGTGGGTGTCGAAGACACTGTTCTAACACCCTGGCTCTGCTCCGCGGCAGCTCCTCTGATGTGTGTGTGTGTGTACATCCAGAATCTAGGTAATGTATCGATTGAAGCGTGTTCTGGATTTGCTCGGAGTTTGGGCTTGTGATGCTTTTTCTCCGCCACGCTTTGCTAAGCCGTTGCATCGCCCGAGCGGTCTGTAACGTCCGGCGCCGAGCCTTTTACATCGGCGTTTTGCAGGCGTTTAATGTCCACGCTTGGCGGGTTTTTGCTCTCGGCGGTGCCTTTACCTCCCGTATGCTTCTCCTTTCAATAATGCAATTACTTACCCTCCCGAGGAGCTGTCAGTGCCGGTAAACTCCAGCTGCTAAACCGCATTACGCAGCTCTCTCCTGCAGCCCTTGCAGTTATTAATAGTTTATTGATCCCCATCACTGGTGAACAGCAACCCCATCAGACGCCTTGATATCTGGATGCCAACCGCTGCATCCCCCGGGAGAAGGGGTTCGGGATGGAGCGGGGAGCAAGCGGTGAGCCCCCTCTCTCCTCCCCAGCCTCCCCGAGGTTCGCATTTCGGACAACGGTCCCTATGAGTGTCACGTGGGGATTTATGACCGAGCCACGCGGGAGAAAGTGGTCCTGGCCTCCGGGAACATATTCCTCAATGTGATGGGTGAGTGCAGCCCTCGGCTGGATGGGACCGGAGGGGGAACGGCTGCGGGGTCTCAGGGTGGGGTGACAGAAGAGATTTGGCTCATTTTTCCATCCCCAGGCACGGGGATGGGGATGAGGATGGGGACAGGGACAGGGATGGGGATGGGGAGGGGCATGAGGACGGGGATGAGGATGGAGATGGGGATTGGGACAGGGATGAGGATGGGGACGGGGATGAGGATGGGGATGAGGATGGGGACAGAGATGAGGATGGGGACGGGGATGAGGATGGGTATGAAGACAGGGAGAGGGACAGGGATGAGGATGGGCACAAGGACAAGGATGAGGTTGGAGGTGAGGATGGGGATGGGGATCGGGACAGGGGTGGTATGGGGATGGAGACAGGGTTGGGGATGGAGATATGGATGGGGACAGGCATGAGGGTGGGGATAGGGACAGCGATGGAGATGGCTGCATGTGCTAATACCCCGGCTCTGCTCCCCGGCAGCTCCTCCGACGTCCATCTCGGTGCTCGCCGCCGACACGCCGGCACCCTTCAGCCGCTACCAGGCGCAGAACTTCACCCTGGTGTGTGTGGTCTCCGGTGGCAAGCCCGCCCCGCTGGTGAGCCCCCGGGGTCTTTAATCTTTCATGTATATATATGAAGCAAGCATTAAAAAAAATACATAAAAGATATATAATATATACGTGCTGCTTTTGGAGGCAAAATAAGGCAAATAGCTGCCTGCTACCCAAATCTTGCCCTGCAGCATCTTTCCGTGGGGACTTCGGGAGCAAAGCTACCCAAGGGGATGGGATGCTGGGGATGTCCCCACGGGGCTCACCGTCCCTTTTGTCCCCACGCAGGTGTACTTCAAACGGGATGGGGAGCCCATCGAGGCCACCCCGCTGCCGGAGCCGCCGGCCGGCGCCGGGAGCTGGGCACCCCGTAACCTCCTTCACCGCGACCTGGATGACACCAAGGTGCCGAAATCACTGGCGGCCGAAGGGGAGGTGGGAGGCGGACAACCCCTGGCCACAGCGGAACCCCCCCGGGGGCTGGCGGCCGAGCGGGGTCCCGTCACCGAAACCATCCCAGAAACGGTGGTGAGCCGGGAATTCCCGCGATGGGTGCACGTGGCCGAGCCCATCTACTATTTCCGACACACGCACGCGCCCGTCAGCGACGGGACGGTGGAGGCGCGGGCCACCCTCACCTGGACCCTGAACCCCCAAATCGACAACGAAGCGCTCTTCAGCTGCGAGGTGAAGCACCCGGCGCTCTCCATGCCCATGCAGTCCGAGGTGACGCTCGGTAAGCGCGGCCGCTGGGCTTTGGAGCCGGGGAAGGGGGGTGTTTCTTGGCTTTTTTGCAATTTTTATGCTTTTTTTTTTTTT
>VXBO01007937.1:50023-81775 GCA_013400135.1 Rhinoptilus africanus
GGGATGAGGATGGGGACGGCGCGGTGGGTCTGCGACGGAGGCGGGTGTTTGGGGAGGAGGCAAGGAGGGACGGTGGGGACGGAGGAGAGAGCGGTCAAGCCAGTGTCCCCTGGACACGGCACATGCCTCTCCGGGGGGATCGAAGTCTGCCAAGGGGTGAGGAGGAGGAGGAAGGAGAGGAGGTGGTTTCTGATCCCGGGCTGGTCTGTGGGAAAGCAGGGTTGGCCGGGAGGGGAAGTGAGCTGGGAAGCAAGCTGGGAAGTAAGTCAGAAAGCAAGCCAGGAATCGAGGCGGGAAGGGATATGGAAAGTGAGCTGAGAAGTGAGCTAGGAAGTAAGCTGGGAAGTAAGTTGGGAAGCAAGCCAGGAGTCAAGCTGGGAAGTGATCAGGGAAATGAGCTGGGAAGTGAGGTAGGAAGTGAGCTGGGAAGTAAGTCAGGAAGCAAGCCAGGAAATGAGCCGGGAAGTGATCTGGAAAGAGAGCTAGGAAGTAAGTCAGGAAGCGAGTCAGGAAGCAAGCAAAAAATCGAGCTAGGAATCAAGCTGGGAAGTGATCTGGGAAGCAAGCTAGGAATTGAGATGGGAAGTGATATGGGAAGTGAGCTAGGAAGTAAGCTGGGAAGTAAGTCAGAAAGCAAGCCAGGAATCGAGGCGGGAAGTGATATGGAAAGTGAGCTGAGAAGTGAGCTAGGAAGTAAGCTGGGAAGTAAGTTGGGAAGCAAGCCAGGAGTCAAGCTGGGAAGTGATCAGGGAAATGAGCTGGGAAGTGAGCTAGGAAGTGAGCTGGGAAGTAAGTCAGGAAGCAAGCCAGGAAATGAGCCGGGAAGTGATCTGGAAAGAGAGCTAGGAAGTAAGTCAGGAAGCGAGTCAGGAAGCAAGCAAAAAATCGAGCTAGGAATCAAGCTGGGAAGTGATCTGGGAAGCAAGCTAGGAATTGAGATGGGAAGTGATATGGGAAGTGAGCTAGGAAGTAAGCTGGGAAGTAAGTCAGGAAGCAAGCCAGGAATTGAGCTAGGAATCAAGACAGGAAGTGATCTGGGAAGCAAGCTAGAAAGCAAGCCAGGAAGCAAGCTGGGAAGCAAGCTAGCAAGCAAGTCAGGAAGTGAGCCAGGAAATGAGCTGGGAAGTGAGCTGGGAAGAGAGCCAGGAAGTAAATGGGGAAGTGAGCCAGGAAGTGAGCTAGGAAGTGAGCAGGAATGTAATCTGGCAAGCAAGCCGGGAAGCGAGCTGGGAAGTGAGCCAGGAAGTGAGCCAGGAAGCAAGCTGAACTCCTACAACTCTGGGTCTGTGTCCGAAGCACTGAGTAGCCGTGGGGCGGAGGGCGCGTTTGCCCCAGGCACCAGGCTTTCCCCTGGGATTGCTGATGCCCAAGTGGCAGGTGATGGATGCGCCCAAAGCACAAAGCAGGATTTGGCCAGTGGAGGCTTGAGCCAGGAGGCCGAGGGGCACAGGGGCACAATCCAGACCCTCAGTGTCATCTCGGACCTGGGTCTAACGATGATGGCGAGCAACACGGGGTCAGATGCTTCCTACTCTTTCTCTTCGGTTGCAAAGATCCAGGTGGAGGAGAATTACATCACCAAGCGGCAGGCAAAGGATGGGGCCCGGCAGCCAGTCCCTGGCCTCAAAGGCAAAGTCTATGACTACTACGTCCAGTCTGTCTCCCAGTCAGTGTCGAAGAAGAGGTGTCTCCCCTACATCCCTCCAGGAACATCCCGCAGCTCGGAGCATGTCAACGAAGAGCTGCAGAACTTTGCAACCCAGGAGCTGGACCCAGCTTTGGCAATGCGGGATCCCACCACCTCCTCCGGAGTTCCACCACCTATGGGGAGCTTGGAGACCTCCCCTGAGCCACCATCTCCTGGCCGAAAGGGCAGCATCCTCCAGATCGCCGACAGCCCCCACCTCCAGCTGCCCATGGAGGGGTTCGGAGTCACGGCACCAGCCAGCATGCCACCTGCAAGCCCCCAGCCAGGGCCGGTGGCCAGCGCTGACCACTTCCAAATGCCACCACCCGCTCACCTGGACCTGGGGAACTGCTACGAAGTCCTCTGCACAGCCAAGGCGCAGAAGCTCGGTCACCTCCAAGAGGCTGCCTACAAGGTGATGAGTGACAACTATCTGCAGGTGCTGAGGACACCCTCCATCTACGGCCGCCTCAACGCTGGCGAGCGGGAGCTCATCCTGCGACGGAGGATGAAGGGGAAGATGTACATGGCTGTGGCAGACATCAACGTGCAGGAGACCGGCCTCCACACCAGCCGCCTCTGCTACTATGATGATGGAGGAGACTGCTGGCATCACCTCTGCCACATGCCACCGGAGGTTGTCTCCCGGGGGTGCGCCATGTGCAGCATGTTCAACTACCTCTTCGTGGTGGCCGGCTGTGAGGGCACAGGCCGGACACAGAGACCTTCCAACCGTGTCTTCTGCTATGACCCCCTCACCAACATCTGGAGGGAGATCTGCCCCCTGAACCAAGCACGGCCGCACTGCAAGCTCGTGGCCTTGGATGGCCACCTCTACGCCATCGGGGGTGAGTGCCTCTCCACGGTGGAGCGCTACGACCCCCGGCAGGACCGCTGGACCTTCGTCGCACCTCTGCCCCACGACACCTTCGCCGTGGCCCACACGGCCACGGTGTGTGATGGGGAGATCTACGTGACGGGGGGCACCTTGCGCTACGTGCTGCTGCGTTATGCCGCCCGCTCAGACAGCTGGAGTGTCAGCCCAGCCAGCGGCAGCAAGGACAGGACAGCCCAGATGGTGAGCACCAACGGCTTCATCTACCGCTTCGACCTTCACCGCAACACGGGCATCGGTGTCTACCGTTGCGGCGCCAAGGCCAAGCTATGGTATGAGTGTGCCACCTATGCCATGCCCAACCCATCTGGCTTCCAGTGCGCTGTGGTGGGCAGCCTGGTCCACTGCATCAGCCGGCACTTCCACGTACGTTTCTTGGCCGACCACATCTCACCACGCTTCGGGACCAAGGAGCTGCAGCACTTCCCATCGCCCCGCGGCAGCCTCATCCCGACAGTCCTGGTGCTGCCAGAGAGAGGGACGGCAACAACGCAGGTTTGAGGGATCCGTGCTAGGGTCTCATGCAACAGCGGTGGTGACTGAGATGTGACACGGTGGTGAAAGCTGGTAGAAGAAGCCACCAGCCCACATTGGAAGACATAGCGTCGGACCAACACTACCAGGGCACTATTATCCATCCTTACCATCAAGCAGGCATCCCCCCCAGTTCCCGTAAGTAAGGAAGGGGGCAAACCGCCCTTGGATACTGCCAATAAACCCAGCCTTGAAGACACAAGGAAGAGCAAAGCAGGAGCTGGGTGGACTTGTTTGCTTTGAGATATTTAAACATAGGCGTGCTTGCTCGGATGCAGATAAACCACGTCTTGCCGCAGGCTCCCAGCTGTGCGCTGCCCAATTAGTAGCTGCTTTACATACTGGGTGTTTAATATTGACCTGGACACGCAACACACTGGGGATTTTAGGGTGGGGGAACACAGCAGGGAGGTTTCATCCCTGAGGTATGACCCAAAGGTCAGGTCCATCGGCATCAAGCCAACATTGAGCCTTCAGGCTTGACCTTATGCATTCCCCTGGGGTTGGAAACTGGGGGCCAGAGGGTGCACGGCTCCTACAAGTGCCTTACTACCTGTTTCTTTCTCCTCAGCACAGAATTATATGTCTCTCTATATATTTATATGCACCTGATGTAAATAGGCACTATAGATTTATAGACAGCTGGTCTTAAACGAAATTAAAGTGAACATTTGGTAAAATTAACCACGGGCGACTGTTGCGCATCATTTCAAGCCGTAGCCAAGCCTAATGGGAACAAAGAGGCCGACGCGTGTTTTACATCGCTAATTACTGCACAAACACTGTCTCTGAGGAGGAAACCAAAAGCAAACCGGGGCCCTGACTGTAAGCAGCCAGTCTTTTATCCCCTTTTCCCCAGGTTTCACCCACCTCATTCCGCCGTCTCTGCGTCCTGCCAAAAGCCTACTTTGGGTAATTGCATTTTCTTCCCCTCAAACAGCTTGTCATCTGTCATCTGTCAGCCCCAGACGGACAACTACAGCTCCCAGACAGAGAAAACCCTGCCGTACCTGCCTCTGTGGTGGCAGCAGGTCATGAGCACGAAGTCATGGATGCGCTTGAAGCGCTTGGAGATAAGAGATGGTGCTGGAGCAGCCCAGGATATCGCCATTTACGCCGTGTTGCTCCTGGTGCTTTAGGAGCGCTTAGGTTAATATTCTCTTAAAGTGCTCCCAAAAGTATTTATTACTTCTCTCAGTTACTGCCTGGAGACCTCACATTTCTACCTTCAAGGGCTTCCTATGAAGGTCAATGGCATCCACCCCTGTTAGGAGACCTTGGGAGACTGCGTTAATTAACCCTGCCTTTGAAGTTTGCCCTTTAGCTGCAGCATGTTGCTTCTGCTGATGGTGGGTGGGTGATGCATCCTCTCCTCATGCTAAAAGCTGCCACCGTCCAGCCTCTTTCACCCCCGCTGGGGCCACCTCTTCCATCCCCAGGAGCGTGCCAGGGCTGCAGCCTCCTGCACCCCATCATCTGTCTATGCAGGGATGTACATATTGGACCTTATGAGTCCAAAAAACTCCTTATTATCATTAATATTTAACTCCTTGTTATTTAGTTACCTCCGCAGCCGGTGCTCAGAGCAGCAAGCTCAACAAGACGGGCTCACGCATGCTCCAACACATTTCTACTTCTCCCCCAGCAAAATCCAGGCCCCGGCAAAGGTACCCCAGCCCCTTTGCAACCTGCAAGAGCCTCTTTTCCCCGTCAGCATCCCGGCTTCATGCCTTTCAGCATCCCTGCCAGGGCAGGCTGGGTGTTAGGGAGCAGAGGACGTGTAGGCTGGGTGGAAGCTGGGCAGCTGGAGCCCTTCCAGGGGCTTTTTTTTTCCATCCCCAGAAAAACTTCCCTGGGATCCTGCCTTTCTCAGGGTGCCTCTTTGCTTCCGTTTAATATTTCACCTTTCCTTTAACTCCTTGCTGCCACGTCGAACCCTGGCAGCTTTTCCTCATTCCCCAGCGTGACGGTGAGCGATGAATAGCAACGACCGCGGGTGGGCAGCTCTCCCCCTGCTCCTGCACTCTCCGATATTAACACAATTGGCCTGGGGAGGCATTTTGGAGATTAAAAGCACTGGGGACATCCCGTGCTGGAGCACTGCTTGTTCCGCAGGGAAGGACAACCAGGTTTGGAACAAAAAGCATGCAGTGATCCTGTGGTTGAGGGCAAAACGACTTTTGGCTGTGGTTAAGGGAAAGCAAAGGAGAAAGGACAAATGCAAACTGATACTCAGACCTGGATGATGATCTCTTTTTGCTCACAAATAGTGGCGCAGGGGAGAAGCCTTTGGAGGGCTGGCAGGCACGGTGGCAATGGCAGTGCCACCGTCTGACTCCTGCCACCACCTCTGGATCCCAGCCGTTGAGTTCCAACGCTGCCAGACACCCACCTCTGTGTTTCTACTGATGGGCAGCGGCTTCAAACCATGGCCTTGCAGCTCTCGGGATAACCGTAAGACCACTGAGCAGCTTCAGTGCAGCTCGTGACATCATTATTTTTGCTGATTAGGTTGGCAAAGCTGCCAAAATTTACAGGGAAAAGGGTTAGGAGGCAGGTGGGGCATCCTAATAAAACTCCTCACCGCGCCCCACAGAGCTACAAACCACCCTGAGCAAGTTCAAGTGATGATAAATATCAAGAGGCTGCAATAAATCCACCTGGGACAGGGGTTTACCTGGAGGATCTTGCTCTTGGGAGCTTCTTCCCTTGCTGCAAGACCGGTCGCTGCAAGCCAGGACCCTCACCGGGTCGGGGACCACCAGAACTGAGTGCTGGAAAACACAACCACCACCGGGCTCGTGAGAGCTGGGAAAACCAATTTCCACCATCCACTAGCCATTCTTCCATCCCTATAACTCCCTCAAGGATGCCACCCAAGATGCTCTCAGCTCCTTCATCCTTCCGCCAGCGCCTGGACCCATCGCTGGCATCTGGTTTATCCCCCAAAAGAAGGGAGTGCAACCGCAAAACTGCGCTGCTCTGCAACCACATAGAACCTTTGCGCTAAATTTGATATTTTCTTCTAATCAGGAAGACCCATTATCTACCCCCGCCACGTTTATTTAGGCAATTACATAGTTTAATGTACATTGATTCAGATTCTTAATTTTTACATTTTTGATTATGGTAAAAAACCAGCGAGTGACGCATTTCTTATTTGCTCGGCGCTCTTTTTTTTTTCCTTCGCAATGTGCCAGGCTGCATGTGAATGGAAATTGGAAGTCAATTAAAGAAGTGCAAAACCAGCATTTTAAAATCTTTTTTATTAGTTAAACACAGCTACCTTCAATGTGTCGACTGCAGCAGGGTGGGGAAAAAAAAAAAAAAAACCCAAAAAGCAAAAAAGTGAGCTTACCCAGACATGTTTTGCATTTAAAACCGACGCGATACATGAAAGAAATATTAAGCGTAGCGAACTGACAAATTAAGTATCTCGTTCCTGACAAGCGGGAGCAAACTCCTGTTGGTGGGTGAGGAGCTGGGTGGGAATTTAAAGCCAAGGGAAGAGAAAGACCCATCGCAGCATCTCTAGGTGTGGGTAAAGGAGGTGGGACCACTCAGCCCCCAGCAACGCTTTCTCCAGGACCTTGTGAAGAGTTGCCTACAGCAACATCTATGATGCTACAGGTTGCGTTGCCACCAGGAGAGCCTCCATGAGATGTTTAAAGCCAAGAAGAGCTGCCTTGTCCTTTCCCACTCATTTCTTCACCCCACATTGACCACCCACGCACGGCCTCCTTGGTAGAGCAGATCCTGGAGGCACCAACCTCAGCCTTTCTCAGGCTTTCTTTGCAACCAGGAGCAACTCGGTTGGGTGGACAGGGAGGTGCACCCAAGCTTCGTAACCTCATTTGCAAGCAGATGCTAACGAGCCAGGGCTCAACACGACACCACCGCTTGCAAGACCCAGACCTGCTTGTCCGGTGCCAAAGGGACATTTCTTGGCGACATCCACAAGGCACCGCTCTGGGAACATCAGCCAGCTCCTTGTGAGCGCGGAGAGGTCAGTGCTAATGAAAGATGCTATCGGAGAGCCGGCAGCCGGCCAGACAAACGTAATTAGCGGTATTTGCGGAAGACGAACCCTGGCGAGGACGGGGGGGGGTGGGAGCACATCCCCTTGTGATCATTTTGGGGAAAAAACACGGCCATTTGGAGGCCTTCCAAGCTAGAATAACAGCCTCGCCAATGACTATTTAATTAAAACCCGCACGGCGTTCGAAGGGAGAAGGGCTGCGAGTGAATAAGAGCGGTGATAAAATATGCATCGACTCTGGCATAAGTTCTCCCTCCCCGGCACAAGCCTTTACTTAAACCGTTGATGGTTTTTGATTCACAGGCTCCAGCGAGGAAGGAACATTTGCCAGCCACTATTTCAATCCCGCCGGGAGTTTTTCCGGAGGTTATAGCCACGCTGTAGTTTAGGATGTGTCAGCGCTGGCATCATAAACACAGATCAGAAACACTATAAAAGAGGGGAAAAAAAACCCAAAACCACACTCCTGGATGGAGTTTAGCATCCTGCGAGCTCAGGCCAAAGGCAAATTATTTTTCTGTTACTGAAATAAAATCAATAAAGCTCGTTTTTATTTACAGAAGAGCCAAAGAAGGGGAGAAGGGAAAACTCCTCGAGCTGCGGAAGGGGAATAGGGATGTTTATGGTTTTCAGCTGGTTTTCAACCAAAACCGCAAGGCACTGGGCAGTGATTTCAAGGCGAAAAGCAGCGGTTGGGATCTTCTCAGCCGCCTTATTGGAAATATCCTCAGGTCCCTTAGAAGTGCCAGCCCTGGGTTTCACCCCCTTGCCCCGAGGCAACCTGGGGAGATGTTGTCTCACAAGAAGGTACCATCTAGCTAAATAACACCAAATTTATCATTATATCAGCGATTTTGGTTCATCACTCTGCTACGACACACCCTGGGCATGGAGAGGGGGGTGAGCGTGTGATTTAGGGACAACAGACTCCGTGCAGGGTCACTCCAAAAATACCTCAATTCCCAACAGGGCAAATAACCTTTTAGTTTGTCAGTGTTTTCTGATTTTGGGCGATGCTCAAGTTGCTTCGCATCAGCATCCTCTGCTCAGTTCCCACCTCCTGAACACCAGGCTCATTTTTTGGCAGAAATTGCCTTTTTTGCCCCAGAATGAGCAGCCTGGCAAGGCAGCGCAGGGTTTGTGCCGGGGCCAGGTCTGCCTGCCCGCCTTCCCCAGGTGTTTAAATCCAGTTTAGATTTATTTCAAATTTAGTTCAATCCCAACTTGCAGCCCCAGCTTGGGGAGCGAGTGGCAACACACCTCCTATGGACCGGCTGCATGGGCACCCCTCAAACCCTGCCCATCAGAGCATCCCTCGCCCCCGACACCTCCTCAACCCATCACGGGGGAACGCAGCACCTCACCCACCCCCTCTGAGGATGGGGGACAGGAGGATCTTGGATCCAAGCCCACGGTGCAGCAGTACAGGATGCTTGATTGCTCCGTGGCCAAGGAATCTCCCAACCCAATGCCCCACCTCAAGCCAAGGTGAAGCCTGTCCCTTCCAGCTCAGGATCTCAGAGTCCTCCCAGCTTGTTGTTGCTGTTGATTCATTAAATACCTGCCTGATTTATGATGTCTCTAACCGAAGGTCTGCATCATGCCAGAAGCATCCTCGCCAGGCTAAGAGGAGATGGAGCAGACCCCACCACACGCTGGACGGGCAGACCATCCAGCCTCTTCCTCAATTGCACGAGGACCATCCATCCCGTGAGCGGTCCAGGACAGATGGAAGCAGTGAAGCTTATCGGCCACGCAGGGATGGGGTGGCCAAGAGAAGTCGGAGCAAGGGGCTGTCTCCCGACCAAAACAGCTCAGAAAAGCAGCTTGGTTAATGCTGGGGGGATGCTGGGCTCCCTGGTCAACACTGTGGTCCCTGGTTAATGGTGTGGGGATGCTGTGGTCCCTAATTAATGTTGTAGGGATGCTGTGGTCCTTCGTTAACACTGCAGGGATGCTGTGGTCCTTCGTTAACACTGCAGGGATGCTGCGGTCCCTAGTTAATGCTGCAGGGATGCTGCGGTCCCTAGTTAATGGAGGGATGCTGTGGTGCCTAATTAATGTTGCAGGGATGCTGTGGTCCCTAGTTAGTGCTGCAGGGACGCTGTGGTCCCTAATTAATGTTGTAGGGACGCTGTGGTCCCTAATTAATGTTGTAGGGACGCTGTGGTCCCTAGGTAATGTTGTAGGGATGCTGTGGTCCCTAATTAATGTCACAGGGATGCTGTGGTCCCTGGTTAACATTGCAGGGATGCTGTGGTCCCTAGTTAATGTTGTAGGGATGCTGTGGTCCCTAATTAATGTTGTAGGGATGCTGTGGTCCTTGGTTAACATCACAGGGACGCTGTGGTCCCTAGTTAATGCTGCAGGGATGCTGCAGTCCCTTCCCCACTGCCTATTGCTTGTAAAGGTCACTGGGGCTGCCCAGGGTTGTGCCCAGCACCAGCTCCAGGAAAAAGCAGCCGGAATCAGGGATGTCTCAGGGACTGACGTGCCTGCAGTGAGCTGCACCCTCCTCCTTTGTGGCTGGTCCAGAGCCACCAACCCCACCAGACATCCCGGGCAGGTCCCTGAAGCAGCTGCCATTGCCACAAGTGCGGGGTTTAGTCCAGCTTACCTTCAGCCAGGGGTTTTGAAGATGTTATTTCTGGTCAGTGGGCACCAACAGCGAGAAACCATCCCTCTAAGCCACGCCGGCAGCCCCTATATACAGCTCACGGCACAAATACGGTGCGAGAAAATTTGCTGGCAAGCTACAGGAGGTGAATGTGATGCTTGTAGCGGAAAAGCTCCCAGTCCTGTGCTTGTAGCTGCTGCTCAGACCCAGCTCATAGCTTGGAGATCACAACCTGCACGAAAACCCCTTAGCTCCGTCACCCCCAGCTTCTGTGGGCATTTCGCATCCCCGACGTGGACCTTTTCATGCCGCCTTCACATACCTAAAGCCCTCAGCTCTGGGCACAGGAGGATTTTTCGCCCCCTCCATCCCACTCCCCTGCCTTATTCGCGGGCGGGAGGCGAGACGCCAGCCTTGGCATCAGCTGGCGACGCAGCTGAGCTCGGAGGCGCTCAGACTGGCCAGGGCTGATAAAGGGCTTAGGGCCGGAGCCAAGAGCCAGAGAGGCACCGAAAAGGGTCCCGGGAGCAGGGACACCGGCTCCATCCCAACCATCCCATGGAAAACCCAAGCCCGCACCAGTTCGGCCGGGTCCTGGATTTCCTTTCCCAACAGCATGCCCTTAGGGAAAGCTTCTCCTCTTCCTCTCCCAGGGGGAGGAAGAAGATGCTGGAGGATGTGGTGGGGGCATTGTGTTTATTGCAATACCTACCGATACCTGCTAAGAAAGCAGCTGGGAAGCCAAAAAAAGAGAAAATTAATATAATTATGAATCAATAGCGATACCTTCTATGTCAGGAAGGGGCTGAGCAGCTGGATGCTGCTAAAAGCCATGGGAGACGGAGACGGGAAGGTGTCAGCTCGGCCGCATTTTGGCGGTGAGGGGGTTAATTTGCAGCGGCAATGGATTTTTCGGTGCCCGCTGTCGATAAACAGGGCAGCAATTATGCTACATTTCTCTGATGGCTGCGGATCTTTAGAAAAATCAACACAATAGCAGTTCACTGAATCTCCGTGACACGCAAATTCGATCCGTCATTTCGCTCACGGCTGAGGCTTCCCAACTCCACTGTGGGTTTTTTGGTTGGTTGTTTGTTGTTTGGGTTTTTCTTTAGTTTAAACCTTCAATAAAAAGGTTTACATCGGTTTCACACCACCGCCATCCCCTCCGTTTCAGTGGGAGGCATCTGGGTTTACACCTCCCTCTCTAAGAGCAGGGTGAAATGCCGGCAAAGTGGCTTCTTTACAGCATGCAGTAGAGAAACAATCAAAATATTCACAGGGAGAATTAAAAACCTCAGGCTGGAAACAGGTTTGCACTTGGTTTGGTGACAATAAAGCCTCTTTTCTTTTTTTCCCTCCTAAAAAATAGAAGAAACTTTACCGAAATACCATTTCCATCACAAAGCAGCACCGTTTTTGCTCCCAAGGGGAACCGCTACCTTTGCAAACAGTCCTAAAAACATCCACGTCTGTCTTACCGTGGGTCAAATTTTGCATCAAACCAGGTGAAAATAAATTTATTCTCCTCTTTTCTGATTCCCGGCCAGTAAATCAACACCAAATCCAAGACGTCAGCGAGGCTAAAGGGAAGCCCTCCTGGTGTTCCATGGGTTGAATCTGCAGTGAATTCATCACATTTCGTTTGAGGCTGAAACTTTCTGCCAGCCCCAGGTTGTGCTATCGATTCGCAGCTGCAAAGCCTCTGGCCCGGCATTTCCAGCCGCTCCGCTTGGATGCGGACAATCCCGGAGGATTTATTATCCCATGGATGTCACCCCGGCCATCCCACCACTGAGGATGGAGGATGCTTCGGGTGACCAGCGCCACTGCAGCTGCCTCCATCCCTGCCACTGTGGTACCCTGTCCCCCGGCTCCCTCCTTTCACACGGATGCGAGATGCCGGCATCCCCAGCAGCGATGCTCACCCTTCGCTCCCCTCCGGCCTGGCCATGTCACACTTGCACCGCAAACCCACTAATTGACACCCCTTCATTAAAAATAATTTCACAGACATAGCCAAGAAACACACATGGAGAGAGTCCCAGACATCCGAAACATCAAATCGGCCCTGCCGGCTCCGTCTAGAAACCAGATTTCTGCGAAAAAGAGTTAAATTTAAGGGGTTTTGACTGCACGTTGCTGTAATTTTTTGTGGGTTCCAAAATCTAGGCTTGGCCACATTGGGAAGGGGACGTCTGCATGTTCTGCCTTGGGAAAATGACGCCCTATGGATACGAGCACCCAGGGGAGCATCCCGCCTGTTGCACCCACTTTTGGTACCTCCTGCCGGGAGGATGCAGCTTTCCCAGGGCGGCAGCATCTCTCCGGTACCCAGCCACTCACCCCGCTTAATTCTCATTTCATCCATGCAGGATGAATCCCACCGCCGCTTGTCCCCAGGAGCAAGGGAGATGCATCCAGAGGGGTCGGATATCCAAGCTTCTTCTCCCCACATCTGCTTTACCCCCCCTCAATTTACCCCCCCAGATCCCCCCCCCAGCCCCAGGCTGCCAGCCTGACATCCAGCCGAGGGGAGGATGCGGCCACGGCGGCACCAGATGTGCTGGGAGGAGATCTCCCGGGTTGCTACGCAGCTGCTCTCCCCGCTTTCCCGTGCAACCAAACAAACAGAGACGAAGCCGTAACAGCCGTTTGCACAAAGAAAAGCATCTGCGCCAAGCCAAGCATCCGAAATTTTTTATTTCTGCATGATAGGCCTATTTGGAGAGCTTTTCATTTGTAATTAAAATGCCGCCATTACAAGTATTTCGTTTCCAGCTAATTGTTTTTGGGGTTTTTTTTTTTTTCCCCTTCCCTTCCTCGTTTGGGATGATAGACGAGGACTGAAATAGCAGGTCGGGATGGCTGGGAAAAGCACCCGCAATAAAACCAACCCTTAATAAAAGAGCATCGTGTCTCGATGATGCATGGCTGTGCTTTCTGACTTTCTCCTTTGCTTTTTTTCCTTTCCCCAGCCCGTAAACACGAGCTCGTTAGGGCAGGGTGGCTCATTAGCAGGGGCCTGTCTGCCTTGATGATTCCATCAGGAAGGCGAGGGCACGGGGCTGTTTAAGCCAGTCTATCACCACCAGGTGCTGCAAATACCTTAATCCCCATCAGGAGAGAGATGTAGCTCCCCAGGACATTGGCTTTAAAGATAATAAATGGGAGTAACGTGGAAACAGCTGCCTGACAGCCCGGCTCCCCGCAAGCCGAGATGTTTGAAGCCATCCCGAGTCCTTTGAGCCACCAGCCCTCTGGTTCCCTACGGAGCAGGGGAAGGTTTCCACTTTCCCTGCTTTTTTTCCCCAGAGCATCCAGCTCAGAAAAGGGGTCAGCGAGCTAAAAAAACAAAAAAAAATGATGCATGGCTGTGTCCAGCTGCTTGCAAGGGTTATTTGGATGGGTAAAGCGCGGCAGCAGACGGGCGATTCCCAGCCAGGACGGGCAGGGAGAAGCCTGCAGCCAGCAGCTGCTTCCATAAACAGGAATTTTGGGCCAAGATTTGGGGCGAGCATATGCAGGGAGATGAGATGCGGGATGGTTTGGGGGGAGCCAGGAGGATGGCGGAGAGCATCAGGCCGTGTTTGCTTCCAGCATCCGTGGTAAGTCACAGCCCCTCGCCGGGATTTAGCGGCTGGGTGGGGAGCAAAGCCCCGGTCGGGATCGGGAGAGCGGAGCCACGGGGTCACCGCCTTTTTGGCTTAAATATGTCGCTCCAGGCTATTACCGCAGACCTCCGACGCTGACTCCAGCACTGACTGGATGGACTGACTGTGTAAATGCATCAGCTGGGGAGATATCCTTGCTTTTTGTAGCTCCAGAACAAAGCAACTGCAGGGGATGGGAAAAAAAGGGGCTTGGCACTTTTGTAAGTCTGCTCCAAAACCAGAGAAAGCCTAGCAAAACTCAGGCTGCTGAATCCCAAGGGAAAAGGCCAAAAGCAGACACCAGCATGTGGGAGAGTGATGGGCACGAGGCTTGGCATCTCAGGAGCCCTGAAAGATGGAGAGTTCCCGACTTGGTGCAGTAAATGGGACCTGGAAACCTCATCTCATCCCTTGGGGGCTCATGGGCTGCTCCCTAATCCCTCACCTGCTGGGCTGGGGGACTGCTAGGGCTTCCGAAAGCCGGGAACGCCAGGAATTGCCTGGGCTCTCTGGTAAAGTTACTGCTGGACCAGGACAAGTTAATTTTGGCCGGGGCAGAGCTGTAGGAAGGGGCACCCGCAGCCGCCAGCAGCAGGAGCATCCCCAGCCCTGTCCAAATGCATTAGGCACTTGTGCCCCTTAAACTGGCAGCAAGACGCGCTCAGAGCCACCTCAGCACTCCAGTCACTTCTGCTTTACAGCCTTTTTTTTTTTTTTTTCCTTTTTGCTTTCTCGGCACCAGCCCTTCCGCTTTATTTTTCCCTGCTCTGCTGCAGGGAAGGTGCAAAGTTGCCTCTTGGGGAACGTCAGCAGAAGCGAAAGCCGAGGAGCGGAAGAAAAGCTGAGCTGGCTCCAGGTCAGCCTGAGAAGTTTGGCAGGGGAAGGATGCGGCTCTGTGTCCCCAACAGCTCAGGAAAAAGGGCTGGGGGGTGCTCGGGAGGTGTTGGGTACCCGGTCACTGCTGCATCCCCCTCTCCTCCATTGCTGGCTGCATCCCCGAGCACCCAAACCAGCAGCTTGCAGCAAGAACCAGCCTTGGAGGGTCGTTATCCTTCTTTGCAAATGAGCAGCTGGAATCAGAGGAGGGAAAATGGATGGGCAAGATATTTCCGAAGGCATTACACCAGGATGCGAGGAAGACAGAAGCTGCCATCTCCACCCTGACAGGCTAACACCTATCTCACGGAGATCTGCCAAGAAGGAATTCCACAGAGGAATCTGGACGTGGGCAAAACCACCTCCAGCATTTTCTTCCATCACTAAGGCACTGTGCAATGGCCGTGCCCCCATCCAAAGGGCTAATTCTGGAGATTTTTACTCATTTCCTATTCCGAGATGTGGCCTTCAGGGTTTTGCTCCACCAAAAAGAAGGAAAACTCCTTCAGTGCTGCTGACAACCCTCACGCATGACCCTGGAGCAAGGATGGATGCTGTAGGAGGAGGGTGCTTGCTCCAAGCCAGCCCCCGGGTCTTGTGGCCAAGCCCTGAGCAACGGGCCCAAACCCAGCTCCTAAAATTCAAACTCCCAGCAAGGGCAGGAGGAGGATGTGGAGCAGCAAAGGCCAGGTCTGGTTTATCAGCAGAGGCTGCAAACATCTGATCTGCCTCTTCCCGGGAGCACCGTCCGTTTGTTCAATCCCCCCCATCCCCATCATCTGCTGCAGCCTCCTGCCGTCAGCACGGTTCACTGATTAATTACTAATTAGCAACCGGTTTGTGTCATTTCCCTGCCCTCACCAGCCAGCGCCGGTGCGAAGGGCTGGCATGGTCCAAGCCATCTGTTCAGACCCCAAACTCGGCACCTCCGTATCCCATCCCTGCAGGAGAGGGAAAAGAAAGAGCCGCCTTTGTGCCCAGACGGGAGACCTCTCTCTTCCTCCCTGGTCTCTGGATGCTTTGGGGATGAAGATTTGCATCCCGAAGCCTCGCTGGAGCTTCAGAGAGAGGAAGCTCCGGGCAGGAGCTTCAGGCAGAGGGAAGCACTGTCTGGGGCAGGCAGAATCCCAAGAAGAGGATTCATCTAGGGCAGCTGAGGACTCCCCATTAATTAGTAATTAAAGGTGCCGGTGTCACAGCCACAACGCTGGAAGGCAGTGGGATTTTGAAACCTATACAGTGGGTAGTTTAGCAGCAACATCAGCCAGCAGCCGAGCAGCCCTATCCCCAACCTACCCCACACTGCCTCCGCGATTAATTACCCCCTTCATCCAGCATGAATTATTTCCTTTCAGGGCCAAAGGGATGCGGGAGCTCCCCAGGGCAAGTCGGTAGTGCTCATCTTAACCATCCTAACAGGTACACCCAGGGCACCGAGGTGGTCCCCAGGTCCGCACCAGTGCTGAGGTTGGTACCAGGGATGCGCTGAGCACGGAGCAGCCAGTGGTCTGTGGTCCCCTCCCCATCCCCTGGTCCCTTGTCCGGGCATCCCTTGCCTGCTGCCTTCCCAATCCTTGGGCTGTGCTGACCCCTCCTGGGCTGCAGCCTGCACAAGCAACCCCATCTCCTTGCTTCCACTGTAATAAACCAGGTAATGAGTCCCAAACCTGCTCCCAAAAGTGCTGCCCCTCTCTCTAAAGAGCATCCAGGGGCTGCCGTCAGGCCAAGGCGCCCACGCACTGCTCAGCCCCCGTGCTCCCAGCTTGCTGGCACCATCCCAGGGTGATGGAGAGCCCTTTGTCCACCAAAAGACATTGGGAAGACCATGAGGTGGGTGAGGCACTCATCAGGTTTTCTAGCTCCCCCTTCCCAAAGCAATAAAAAAATGGGAGAACACCATCCACTGATAACAACCCTGGGCCACATCCTGCAGAAACCACCCCCAGTCCTAGAGGAGCACCAGTGTGGGGGGAACCATGGCCTCTGGAGCGAGAAACAGACGGATGCTATGAGGCTGTAGGATTTAACAGGCAGCTGCAGTTTCCATCTCCCAAGACCCCCCACCGCCGACTCCCTCACCTCAGTCATTGCCCTCGAGCGAGATAATGAACTCCCGAGCGCGGCACTGAGAGGAGCAGGCACTCGAACCAGAGCTCTAACAGCGGCTGCCGGAGAAATCATTAAAAGTGAGTACCGGACTTCAGAGATCAGTTGCAGAAGGAGTCTAAATCCATACCTGCAGCCTTTCTGCGCTCACCAGCGAACTGCGGCTTGCAGAGGTAATTTAGCATCAGCTGGATGCCCAGCAGTTAAGCAGACCCCCTGATGGATGAGTGCCAGCCGAGAACAGAGCTCTTGCATGTGGCCCAGGGAAGTTCAAACCCCCAGGTCGCTCCCCAAGGGTATCACAACCCCCTCTCAGCCCCGGAGCCCCCCCAAACCACAGCTGCTTTGCTTCCTTCCTCCCAGCCCTCGTGCCCCGTGAGCTCTCCCACAGCCAACACAAAGGATGGCAGGGCAGTTCAGCAGCACAGATATTTGTCACCTCCACGCAGAGCAACCCATTTCCTTCTCCACACACCCCCAGTTCAAGTCCAAGCCCTCGGAGGCGACTCTCCGTTGCCATTTATTAACATTTGGCCAAAGTCGCTTTAAGCCAACACCTGCATTTCCATTCCTTGGAGGTGCATAAAAGGACAAGGCCAAGATCTGGTGAGAAACGGGGTGTTTTAAGGGTTGTAAAAGGGGCAGCCACCTATCTGCTTACGGTGCAATAAAGTGCCGCAGTAGTGGGAATTTATGGCCGATAAAAAGCACGCCGCACTGATCGGAGACATCTTCAGTAGTTTATAAACACATAAACCCACATCATCCCCTTCCACACGTCAGCGCTTGCCCTCGGTGGGAAATGAACGCGCCTCGACGAGGAGATGCCTGAAAATTCAATTGTTCTTGCTGAAAAGGAAGAGTAAACTCTGCACATCCCTGATCTCCATGGGGACATCAGGTGGTGCAGGAGAGGGATCCAGCTTGGGATGTACCCTCAGGGAAGGATGCTGAGCACCTTCTTGCAAGGGGCATTGAGGAGAACAAAGCCACAAGTCCCCTTTCCAGAGGGAAGCAGATGCTGGCTGTGGTTTATTACATGCTTGAGATCCTGTCTCCTGAGTAACACAGGTCTTCGATAAAAAATTACCAAGGTCAAGGTATTTTTTTAACCAAACTCCAGGTACTTTTATACCACTCAGCCCTGGGTTGAAGCACTCTGCCACAGCCCCCTTAGAGCCGTCAAATGAGGCTGGAACACCTGGGATGATGCTCTTTTCCTCCCTCAGGGTAACTAGACTTTACAAACAGGGTATATAAGCAGATAAAGCCAGCCCAGCTCAGTCGGGAGGTCTCCTGCAGCCAGACAGGACTCTAAAGCAGAGCTGGAGACCCTCTTGACCAACATCTTGCCCCAGATGCTCCCAAAGCCTGTATCAGGGCCAGATTCATTAGCTGTGTGTGGTATTTGGGATTTAAACGGAGGAGCTTCCCTAAGGCAGAAACAACAGTGAAAAGAGGAAAAGAAAAATAACCAGGCAACCCAAGAATAAGCCTAAAAAGAGGGCTTAGAGTTTGCTGAGACCATTGGCCAAGTGTTGGACCATCTCTCCATCACCGCAGCTCCTACCTGCCGCGGCAGTGATAACAAACCTGCAGGATCTCGGCATCTTCATCCGAAGAGCTTTTTTGCCGGTGGCTATGATGAAGCGCAGCAGCAGATGAACATTTCTCCCTGCCCAGGTAAGTATTTGATTGAGCACGGAAATTAAACCACTGTTTTGCCCCAACCCTCCCACGCACACTTTGGAGATGCTAAAAATGCCCCAACCCTAAGTCACAGCGATGGTCTGGGTGCACTCAGAGACGGTGCTGGAGGGGAAGAGACACTCCGACATCAAACGTGGCTCAGGATCTCCCCAAAATTCGCCATCACAGCCCAGCTGCCAACCGCTGGCAGGGTGTTCTTGCCATCTAGTGGCTCCTCGCTTGAGTGCAAACACTATAGAGGGAATTTCTCCCCCTCTCCTTGCACTATTTCGGTCCTTAAGCAGCGTGAGACCAGAGGATACATGGAAATTTTTTCACTCTTCCATCAGTATTTTTTCCTACTTTGTTTGCAGCTCGAGTCATTCAGACGTTTTCTTTCCGTTTCACTGTAGTCAGTGTTTTTCCAAGGTTTATTACCGTCACAGCAAAGGACTGCACGTTTCCGCAGGAAGAACTTGAAGGTACAAAAGGACACCCTTGAGGCTCGGGTTGGGTAATAAAAGTATAATGCCAAAAAGATCTTTTAAGCCACACAGCAATTTTTCTGTCCCACTGCAGCTCCCAAACCCCTGGGCACACCAAGGCCCTTATTCCCTCCTCCACTCCACGAGGGAGAAGGACCTTCATTTCTTAACGCTATTCATCCCACGTGCAAAGGAAAGGGCAGAGAAGAGCTGTAAAAAAACCCACCACGATTTCAGTGGATTTTGGCGAATTTATGACCTGACCCTTGGCTCTCGCAGGGCAAGACTGATTCAGAGGAGCGGGACACCCCATGCACAGCACGTTATGTGATTTCATCCCTCTCAGGAGCCCCATTCAGCCCAGAAGTTGTCAGAAAGAGCACTTCACAGCATACTAATACGCCTTTTCACAGGCAATACCTCCCCTTAGTCTGCCATCATGTAGCTTGTATTGGAAATCACTATTTGACAAGGCTCAGTGCTTACTCAGTGACATATTCTTCCTATCAACCCACTCAAAACCATGTTTAGGAACAAGATAATGCTTGCTGCTGTTAAGTGAGCATGCAGGAGTACTCCTCCTCCTCCGTGTGATGTACCTCACTGCTAATTTCTCTATGTATTTTCATTTCTTAAACAGCAAGAAAACGGTTAACCCCTTATACTCGTCTCCCAAAGCTGTCACAACAGAGAAAAAACAGACATGGCTTTGCTGCAGACTTTCTCTAGAAGGAAAACAAGCACTACAACAAAGTTAGGTACAAGGAACGGGAAGCTTAGGGAAAAACACGGCTTAACAAAGTGATGAGGCACAGACAGAGAGACGAGAATCAAAGGGCCTCTCGTGACAGCAGAGATGGGACAGTCAGAGAGGGGAAATCACACATCCCGGCGGAAGAAAAAAAGGGGGGAAAGCCTCCAGCCAGTCTTGTCTGGAAAATTCTAAAGGCCAGCTCTCCTCACATCCTTTCTCTTTACAGTCACCAAGGCCAAAGTATCAAGGTCATCTTGAAAGAAGTGGTCATGCTGGTTCTTCTGTCCTGGCTTGATGGGGACCGCGGGTGGAAATCAAGCCTTGAGGCAACCTCCGGCAGAGCAACAGGTCAGGGCAGTTACGGGACATTTTGTGACATTTCTCTGGGCTTGTAGTCCCCAGTGCAGAGGAGGTCACTGGGGAGGAGAAGCAGAAGACTCTCCAGGGCAGCCTTGAGAAGAGACCTGAGATAAGTTGCTACAGATAAGGACACCCCGTAACCAAGGCTATGTAGAATTGTTGACTCCAGCTTGGATGCACTGGTGGAAAGAGCATCTCGGTCTTCCCCAGCAAGCCAGGAGGAACTGAGAACGTAGTCAAAAGAGGACCAGGAGAGAGAGAAGAGGTGCTCCTAGAAGCCCCTTTTGCTCTCCCTTTAGTGTCTATGCAACCGACTTCACTCCTCATTTCAGAAGAAACCCTGAAGAAGGCAGTAGCTCTCCTCAACACTGCAATTAAATGGGGTTTAAATCAAGCCAAGGGAGAAGTTTTAGGTCCAGTCGCATTTCCTTGAAGACAAGGGCACACAGATGAGGAAGAGAGCAGTGGAGCCAAATATTGCAGCTTCCTTCATCAGTCCTGACTTGTTTGCAACACAGGAGCTCGAGCAGGAGAGCACAGAGCGCTGCTGACTTTTCCTGAGGATACACCCGCCTGGTGTAGGGATAAATGTCCCATTTCCCTGAGCTGGCCGAACGCAAGCTGGGGGAGCCAAGTCAATGCTTTTTGAAGCAAAGAAATCCCCATCCCCTCCTCCTGCAGGCCAAAGGGTCCTGCAGGTTATTCAGGGGCACGTGGTCAGGCGTCTGCTGTGCTATTTCTTTGCTCTGAGCTCAGCGTTCGGGATATATTGAGAGAGTCACCTCAGCTTGTTAAAATAGTCCTCTCCAACGACCCGCCTACCCTTTGGCTACCAGGCTCCGAACTGTCAGATGAGCAACTCCAGTGCCAGACCTAGACACCCAGACCTCTAAAACCCCTCCAAAGCAGTTCTTAGGTCAATATCTATCTTTATCACCAACCCAAAGCTTTTATGAGGCAAACTTCTCTTCCATAGGATTATGGAGACTTGACTTGACACCCATAAGGTCTTGGGGCCAGCAGCTTCTACTATAGCATCGGCTCCAAGGCCCCGTCAGTGATGGGACAGATCTGGAGAATCACTGTCGGATAAAGTCCAGCATCATTTCTGTCCATGATGTGTTTCAAGAGGAGCCAAAACATCTATTTATAGGCTTCTGAGACAGCTCTGAGAGCTTCCCATCCACCAGGATGCGTGCCTCCTGGTGTGCCTTTAATGCGAGATTGTTTGAGGAGATGAAAAAGCACGTTACAAACTGGGGAAGTGACGCTAGCAGCATTATATTTAACTAAGCTACATATTCCAAAGGTTAGAGAGTTTCATGCATATGGAAACCAGCAGCTGCGCTGCCTCACCGTCCCTGCCTGCAAGGAGTAACTTGTTTGGGGCACATTTTATCCCGCTAGCTCTGCCCAAGTGATCCGTCCAGTGTCTCTGTTAGACTTACTGAGGTCTTCCTCCAAGCGCAGAGGTGCCCAGTTCTTACACAGGAGTTACAGCAGCGGAGCACTCAATTTAAAAAAAAAACAAACCTACATTAAAAAAAAATCTAGAAATAAAAAAAAAATTTAAAAATCTAGAAATAACTATATAGAATAAGTATGCAGAAATAAGTCTTTCTGCTTATTTGCGTGGACTTGAGATGGACGTTACTGACCGGTGCTGAGCTGCGGAGAAGAATACACAGAGCTGCCTAGTGCGGGAAGAAAAAGCCAAGATGCCAGCACCTATCTGGAAAATATGATCATAAATCATAAAATGAGGTCTCCTGGAGCCAAATATAGAGGTATATTTGAATTTTAGGGGTTTAGCCCCGCTGTCCATGCCCAGTGTTTTCTCTCCGAGGGAAGGGCTTTGCCTAAAACCGCGGCGGCAGAGGGGTTTCACCCCGTTTCCCTGTGCCCCAAGTCCTGCAAGACACGGCCTCTGCTGTCCCTCTGCACCCCATCACATGCATCCCTACGCATGTGGCGGTCTAATAACCCACCTCCTCATCTACCAAAGGCCCTTGTGTCTGTGGTGTGGGTTTTTTCCCTCTACTACACTATTTTATCTGATGACCAGAAGGCTTTCTAATTTATCCTGCCCATTTAAGGCTTCCCCCCCTGCTGTCCCCAATTCATTTCGTGTCAGTCCAAAGGACTCCACGCGGACAAGGGTTCCTTGTGAAAAGCCAGCTTTGATGGTCTCCCTGACATCTTTCTATCCTGTGTCAGCAGCATCCATCGTGACCAAGGCACTACAATAACAAGTCTATCCAGCGCAGAGGCCGGGTCACATGGATGGCTGCAGGAAGAGGAGATGAAGAGCAAAGTCATTATAAATATCTTCAGATCGCTAATTATTCCTCTTCCTTACCCTTATGTATATGCAAGCTCCATTTATCCAAGCCAGACACCAGACCAGAGGCTACAACACAAGGGAAAATTTGGGTCAGGGCAACTTTTTATAGCCTTGAGTAACAAGAAAGGGAACAACTTTTTCCTGTGGAGCCATTTCTCCTCGTCACATGTCATCCCCTCATGACTTGCGTGATCTAAATCCTGGCAGGAAGCTTTTATCACCAACTGGAAGCCTGTCCCATAAAGAGAAGTAGCAAGACAAGACTTTTTTCAGAACCTCTTGACTGCTGAAGCTCTCACATGGCAACAAGTATTTATGCAAAGAGCGGATCTTGTGGCATTAATAAGACCACCTAAATAGAAATGGCGACACCGCAGGCTTTGAGTGTTGGTCTTGTGTTTGTCCCTCGCTAGGGATGAAGTGTTTGAGCACAAATCAGTGCTGTGGCATCACGGCAGCAGGTTTTAGACAGGTTTTTCCACCCTCATCCTGCAAATACCTGGCTAAGCTCACGAGTAGTGCTGCTCAGCACTAAGCACACGTGCTTAGTTACTGAATCAGGGCTTAAAGAAGTTAGAGCCAGACAATGACTCAAGTTATTCTCCTTTACGCATATAACGACTTCTAACACACAGATAAATCAGCTTATTCCCACAGGGTGACAGCAGACCAGATAGGAACACGGCTACCGGGTCTGATCTTCATGCCGTTAGTGTTCGTGGATATGAAGTAAACTCACACCCCACCTCAGAGACCCCCGTTGGCAGTTCTGCTCTTAACTCTTCCAGACTCAACGGCATTTCAAGCGGCAACGCAGCATCCACGATGCCTAACTATGACCAACTGCTTCCTTTCAGTGTCCCTGTGCTTGCCAAGCATCCTCGGCCATGACTTGGAGCTGACCACCGCTGTCTGCGAGACTGAAATAGAGACCATTTAATAGGATCATAGAATCTTTATGGTTGGAAAGGACCTTTGAGATCATTGAATCCAACCATACACCCGCAAAAAAAACCCTTAGCTGGAGGCTGCGGAACACGAGTCAGTGGAGACCCATGGGGTCAACGGCTCTTCGTTCAACAGGCTAATTAGGGGCAAACTTCTCAGAGGCTTTCGTGGCCCAGCAACAGATCAGAGGGAGGAAAAACCCACAAACATGGCCTTTGTATACCAGCTAGTCTCAACTAGCGTGGCTGCCCTACGCCAGCTCCAGCTGGTTTCCTGCCCAAGATGTTTTGAACTGGTGTTGGAGGTTCTCACTGTGGCACCTCAAGGCTGTTCAAGGCTCTGGCTCCATCACCTTGATTCCCCAAACTGGGACTCCAAGTCACCCAGAAGAGGACAAAAGCCTTCCCTCCTGTGTCAGTGGAGGCTGCTCCATGTAGCGTGCACAGGACCCCTATGACAATAATTTGGGCTAGGGCCTGTCTTACTGGTGATTAACTGTACAAGAGCTCCATAAAAGACACCAAGTCAAGCAGTGCTGCACTTCAGACGAGTCAAAGGCCCAAGACCCAGCCTCTCCGCTCAACCCTGCCCTGGGCAAGCCAAAGCTTGCCTTCTTAGCTCAAACCATCTTCCTCCCTACACCTCATCGCCCCAAAGCACATGGCTGGGAGCAGTGGCTACCACAGCACCACCCTTCCCTCAAGCCTGTAACCTGTCTCTTAACCTCGTTTCAGTCCACTTGGTGGACATTTGACAGGTTTATTCTGCCTGTTGGAGCTGTTCAAGGGGTGCTTCTGCTGATAAAAGGAGATGGTTGCTCTCTGGACCCTGCAGTTAGTGCTTGTGTAGGTTTGGACATGCTCCATCTGCCCAGAGCCCATGAGGAGCACCAAGGCTTCGTGGGCGGTCCAGCGGGAACCAAGCAAAGGAGAACAACAAGGACAGGAATAGTTAGAGAGAAACAAAGGGGTTTGTCCTTTCCTTCCTTAAGCCACAGGCAGCAGTTAAAGAAAGATTGCTATTTGAAAATTTAAGTATTTCTTGTTGAGGCTTTGGTTTTCTCAATTTGAGAACCCCCTGTGCCATCTGTCCTCCCAAAAACAGAAGATCCAAAACCCCTGCCCACCTCCAGCTGCCTCCATAACCAACAGCCAAAGATGCTACTCAGAGCACAAATGCACGTCTCCTGGTCGCCTGCTAGGGATTAGAGAGAGGTAACACCTTGACAGTCAACCCCAGAACACGAGGGACGTGCAAATAAACCCACTCAGCTGCATGCCGTGGGACTGCAGGAGGAGGATGCTCCTTCTTGTGAGGCAGAGGTACATCTACCCACCCTCCAGCCCTCACCGCTTCTCATTTTCAGTGCAAGTTGTCCCTATTTAGCTCAGTTTCTCATGTTAGGCCAGCTCTGACCTTCACTCCTCCTGGCCAGGCTGGATGAACACGAAGGATATTGCTCCTCACCTCGCCAGGCCGCTCCTGCTTGGCAGAAGACACCCATCCTCAAGCAGCTCTGCTGCTTCCTGCCTCCAAGTGACCCTTCTCATAGTAAATCATGATAAATAAAGACCCAAAAGACAGTAAATCAGGATAAATAAAGACCCAAAAGAGCAGCCCAGCGCGCAGTGTTGGTAAGCTGCTGCAGAGCCACCCCAAGCCTTCCGCATCAACCAAGCAGACAGTGTGACAGCGCCTTTTCCTTGTGCTCCGTACCTTATTTTTCCTCCCACCTCCTTGTGTTTCCCAGCTTAATACCCGTTCACACTGATCTCTGTGCCTTGACACTAACATGACATAGCAGGTGAGACATCCGTCTTCCAAATTCGCCTGCTCCCCTGCCTCCCTTTTGACATAATCTTGGCACCGGAGACCTCCCAAAAAAACAATCCTCTGTTGGAGAAACAAATGACTCTGCCCTGGAACAGGAGCTCCGAGTAGGAATGAAGGGCATTTCTCACAGCAGCTGACAAACACCCCCAGCCGCAGTTTCCAGGGCTGGAGGTGTTGCAGGTGCTAAGCAGAGGACAGGATTGAGTGGAGAAATGCGTGTGGTGAGCCGGAGGAGAAGGGGGCTGTGTGTTAGCTGGGATTTCACTTGTCATTACTCACTCCTGCGCTACAGCTACCAAGCAGGGCTGTCAGCTGGCTTCACCCATCTCCCACCCCGCCTCCACCCAGACAGTGATAAATGGCACGGGAGCGCCCTTACCAGCATCGCTATTTCACGCCCCTAACCGGATCCACATGAACCTCCCAGCGACACGTCCTCGGAGACCCCCGCGCCGCGCTTTGCTGCCTCCCCGCGTTTCTGACAGCGAGGGGGGGGGAGATGATGAACACAGCTCCCCACACGCATCCAGCCCCCTCCACCCTCCGCTGCGCCCAGGCACAAGTCCCTTTCCCTCTGTGCACCTCCGTGACACCCCCGAGGCTTTTTATTCTGGCTCTTTAGACCAGCTCTTCCCAAGATGCAGCCCAGAACTTCTCTTTTTTGCCTTGTTTAAGCCCTCGAATGCCACTAACAGCAGCAAACGCGGATCGGCCGAGCAAAGAATGCCGACACTGACTCGTATGATTGAAGCCCTGTGCGCATCTCATTAGTAGTAAACATCCCGGGGCTGGCTACAAATACACTTCCAGTTATTCAGAAGGACCACAAAGCAATTTGCTGGCTCCCCTGAGGGATCTGAGCTGCAGATGGGAACCTCCCTGCCTCACAGCAGAAACCTGACTGCCCCAAAAGTGCTGTGTTTCCGCCCCCTCCGGCTCCATCCTGCGGAGATGCTTCAAGCGGGATGCAACGAGCAGCACGAGGAGGACAGTTCCCAGCCCAGCTGATAAAGTCCTTGCAGATGTTTTTCCCCTCACAACGAGAAGCTCAGAAAGCATCCACCCTCCCCAGAAGCCCGGCTTTGGAGGTGGCCAGCTTCCCAGCGCCTGCCTGGTGCTTTGATGATGCCGAGCATCACGCCAGATCCAAACACGTCAGGGCTTTGTGCGCTGCAGTGATTGGGGGCCACCTGGTAGGAAGACGCGGGATTCTCCGCCTCTCCTCCAAAGCCAGCAGCACCTTGATGCGTGCTCTTTCATGGAGCTGCCCAAGGCCACAAGTCCTGCATCTCCAGCAACATCTAAGCCCCAAGGCAGCTGGTTGACGGCAAGTGGTGGAGATAACGCACCAGCAAGGCATCTCCTGGCCCATTGCAAAGCTTCCCTCAGCCCCTGCCCCAAGGAAGCTGGCTCTCTCCTGGCCACTTAAGCCTTGGCTCAAAGTCCTCGCTCCTTGACTCACCTTGGTGCCCTTTCTCCACCCCAGTTTTTACCTCAGAGCCACCACCATCCACCCCCTTGCATGTCCTCCCTCATTTACTCCTTCCTTACCTGTACATCCACACGGATGGCTTGCTGCAAGCTTTCAGGGGCTTTTCCCCCAACGTCTATGCGATTTCTTCACTGCACGCAGGGCCACCCACCTAAAAAAGCAACAGAAACCCACCGAAGGACACAGCTCCTAAACGCGCCAGGTCAATCATTTCAACTGCATCAAAGCTGCTGAAATTTGGCGTTTCAGAAAGCAACGCACACAAGCCAGGTTTCCTGTGGGTCTGGTGGTGCTGGTCTGCAAACATGTCATAGGGACTTGTGATTTGGCTTTCATGGAAAGGTCAAGTGAGAATGAAGGGCTTGAATCAATTATCATCTCGTGACCGTCAAGGAGAAGTGTTGGAAGTCAGTCTGAGGAAGGGGTGTAGGATGAAACTTCCACCTTTGACATCTCTCTCCAGTTTAGGACGTTTCTTAACAGGATTCAAAAAGACGAAGCCATCACCTCAATGCGCAGCGCCAACTCCGAAGCCAGGTTTCTAGCAAGACCAGGCAGGAGAAGAGATGCACGTACAGATACCATTTGAAACAGGCTTTGCCCTTGGAAGGCAATCCCATTTCACCACTATTCCTTAGGTTTCTCTTTCCAAAGTGCCCCCCCAAGCGGAGTGCTCTCACGTGGAACAGCCTTCAGAGGAGAGAAATGCCCAGACGAGAGCTTTCAGTCCACAGCGCAAGTGGTCAACGGAGATTTGTTCTGTTTCCACTGTTAACGCTTACCCACAACGAGGTGTTTCCTACTCTGCTTAGGCAAGAGATTTCACCCCTTCAATTCGGTTTTTCCCCCACACCTCAATTACAGGAAGAGGTCTACCCAGCTGAGGTGAACTCACTTTTCCTGCGCACTATAATCACCTTCTGAAATAATCGGAAAGCCTTGAGGAGCACTTCCTCTGCCTCTTCATGCTCTCAGCCCTCCTGAAGCCAGGTGACCGTACCCAGGACCTGCACGATGAAGGGTATGACTTGCTTTCCCAGCACCAACACGGACCTCCCACCCATTTTTAGCGTTTATAAGTGTCTCCATAGGAAGGAAGAGAGACAAGCCCCATCACAAGGCAGCTTTCTTCCCACTCCAACCCCCCTAAGGAAGGTTAATGAAGAACTAGTGCCTACATAAGACCTTCTGGGTCTGGCGTTTGCTGCTTAACAGCGACATTGGGCAACCTATTGACTCCAGAAGAGTCTGGAACAATGAACCCACACCTCCTCCAACCAAGCCAGACTTCCTGGAGAGATTTACTTTCCTCGGAGCCTCATCTCTCAACCATAGCTGATACGTCTATGTTGATCTTAGGCTCTCTACACCACAGCAAAGCTGCTTTCTGGCTTTACGCGCCTTATTTTGCACTTGCCCTAAAAAAAAGCAGCCAAAAATCAGTGTCTTAGTGTAAGCGCCTTCTTGCCATCGCTTTTGATGACTCCTGCGTGTTGATACATTCATTGCAGCACTGAAGAGCTCAGCTGTGCCGGAGCTCCAGCACGCTCCATCCTACCTATTCCCACTCATTTAACAATCCAAAAAGCAGCGAGAAGCCAGCAACATTTCACCTCTTGCTCTGCAGCCTTTGCTTTAAGCACTCCCTTTTGCTAGTGGATCTGGAAAGTTCAAACCTAACCTTGACCCAAATCTGACCCAGAGAGACCCGAGGGCAGGCAGGACGTGCTCACAGCAGCTCGATGGCTGCGGAGACGGAGGGAACACGAGCCGGGTGTTGCGGGGAGGGATGGCAGCGTGCCCGGGGCAGGGTAAGCCAAGAACTGAGAAATGCAATAAGACAGCCTCGCTCTACCTGACTCGTTCACCTTCACCGGCTTGGCACGGGCTTTCGGCTTTGAAACACTGCAGGGCTGTTTTCGCTGCTGCCGAAACCTTCCACGTAATCGGTATTTATTGAAGGATTACAGATTTTTCTGGACTCCCATGCCTTCGAGAAAAATCTGAGCGCGACTCTTACTATTATTTTAACTGCTCGTGTTGTATAAACACAGCTTTGAAGGTGATAGCAGCTAAACGAGGCACGAGCTCCAGAAATAACTTGGCTAAGATGGTTTAAGAAGGGGTTTGGGGCTAAGGTGAATAAAAGCTTGGTCATGCATCACGCTTTTGCCTCCTTCTGCATCTATAAAGGGTCCGTTTTTCCAAGTCACCCGCTAACAGAGCGGAGTTACAAAAAACCTGCAGCACTTCAAGCCTTCACACAGCCATCCCTGCCAAGAGTAATGCCAAGAGTAATGCAGCTGAGCTGGAAAAACAGGTTCCAAGCACTCAATTCTTCACTTTGCAGAGGGCGACACCTCCAGCAGGTCCTTCCCAGCCTGGGTTCCCTTCTGTGTTGCAACTACATTAGACACCGGTCGCGCTCAAACTCTGCTTGGAGCTCCTGCTGGAGGCCACAGCTCCACTCCGCACCCCGTAAAGCCTCGACAAGCCTTGACGTCAAGGCTTCATTGCCTGCACACAGGGTCTGAAGAGAGTCAAGGCCACACAACATGCTGTCCAGAGCCCTCACACGAGGATGTCAAAAGATCTGAGGACTTAAGTGGCATTTAGCCCATCAAAACCAGGAGCTCAATGCCCTGAGAAGAAGGATCTGAGGCTTTGAAATTGCTAATTACAGCAAGGCCAGCATCCTCCAGCTCCGCAAGGCAACTGGCACCAGCAGAAAGTCTCACAGATCTCATTTGCACACGAAATACTCAACTCTTACCCTAAGACAGCCTTTCTCAGGGCTTTCACACATACCTAAGGTTACTGAGAGTATTTAAAGCATGCCTAAGTGCCTTTCCTCACCATCACATCCTGCAATCAGATACTCCAGCAACGACAATATTAGAGAAGGCAGAGGAACCCTTGCTGCGTATCACGTCCCGCGGTCTGCAAAGCAGCCCGTCTTCATTGCCCATGGGTGTCAACCCTTCCAGCCGGGCACTGCGGGAAGGGCCTGAGCACCCAGGACCATGTTTCAGCACCTAAGGACACCCGTGACAGAAATACCCGGGTGATATACCAAGGACAATGCAAAGTGCAAGAGGCGCCATCTCTCCACCCCATGGAGGGCTCAGCCACCTCAAGCTTCTGCTACGGTCCTAAGGAGCTTCCGATTCAAGCACAGCAAAAGACAGGCTAAGAGAAAGATAAGCAGCAGGGCACTGGTCAAGTCTGGATGATTGTCTTGGAAATCCACCCTGTTATAGTCACAACCACTCCCTCCCAGACCAAAACAGACTTCAAGGAGTCCTCAGGTTTGCCAACAAACTCCTGGCTGCAAGGAAAGCATGCCTCGTACTTGGCAAAATGTCAGTAGAGTGGAAAAAAAAATAAATTTAAAGCCAGTGGGATCAAAACAGGAATGACAGCACGTGGTCCACCAAGTATCGGGGGCTGCAGGACGCTGCTCACCTTGAGCCCAAGCCAAAAGCTCGCCCTAACCATCCTGTGTCATGCCCACTGCTCACTGTTTAAAAGTACTGCTTCTGGGTTGCCAAGGGCAGGGAAAAAAAGGTTAAATAAAATGCTTTTGGCTCCGCTGCATCGTACTGACACGGAGCAGGCAAAACCCAAGCTTGGAGAGCCCCAGCCGTCCCGCACAGGAGCCTGTTGCACCAGCCCAGGAGCCAAGCGCCTCCCTCCCGAACCACCGGCGCTTCGGAGGGACACGTTTTTAAAGCCTTTTTGAAAGAGACCCCTTTCTCTTCCTTTCCTGAGGGTATTGAAAAAATCATTATCAACAGGGGGAAAAAAAAAAAAAAAAAATCCTCCTTTCATTCTCTAAAATTAACATGAGCTCCTCTAAACGCTCATTGTACTGGTTCGATTTTTCACACACCCTGGAGTCTACCCATGACAAGGGGAGACACAGCAGTGGTTATGACCCAACTTTCTGGCTAATTAAGAAGCTTGTCAAAGAGCGGCTTCTCTCCCCGGAGAGCCCAGGGCAGGAAATGAGTGACTTCCCACGGCACGTGAGCCAAGCTCGCGGCTCGTCTGCCGACTTGCTGCGCTCTCAGCTCCTGATTTACAAGCCGAGGTGGAGAGAAGGGTGACAGCCCCGTGACCGTGGCACCCAGCACCCACACAGAGCCCCTCTGAGCGGATTTTGGCATGTGTCAGGAGAGGAACCGGGAGCAGGGGAGGTCCTGGCCCTCCCGCCCTCTATTCTACACCGCTGCATTTAGTTCGTTGCGTCCAACTGAGAAGCAGGGGAAAAAAACACTTAGGTTTTCCTTCTGCCAAATTTAACTCAAGATTTAATGCAGCAAAATACATGAGCACCTGCTTTAAAAGCAAAGTGAGGAGCCAATGTGTGCTCAAGTAGCCCCCAAAAAAATCAGAGGGCAGAAATAGGCTCGAACCCAACCCCTCAAATCCTTGTGGAGGAATAAAAAAGACCTTGTCACCAGGCAATTCACACATCCTTATTGCAATGGTCTAACCAAAAAGGAGTTGCTTCCCAGTCCCACGGGCAGTCAGCCTAAATCCCCTTTCCCCAAAACTTCCCCGGGGGGCAGCTGACCCTGTTCCATCCCAAAGAACCCGTTAAATACATGGAAGGGTCCCCAGGGCTCCACTCCCCAGGTGGTGGAGACAGACAAGCTTGAGGCAGAAGAAAGAGCTCAACCAGTCAGGAGAAAACGAAGCCTCCAAATCACACTAAACTTTTAGGGGAAAAAAAATAAATAAAGAAAGAAAGAAAAAATAGAAATAGAAAGCAAGAGGTTTCTTCCCTTCCTGTTTTTTTCCCCCCCTAAGTTTTCCAGACTGCAGGAATCACCTGGAGCAAAAGTGCAAGAATAAGCCTTGAAGGGGGTGGTTGGCATGGGACCCCCAGACAGTTCTAAACCCAGCTCACACTCCCCAATCCTGCTCCAAAGATGCCAAGAACTCCATATCTGCTCTCTCCAAAACGTCTCCTTGTTCTCCTCGACGGTCTCCCTGCAGCTGGGAAGACAGAGGCAGCACAGCCCAGCGCTCTGTGTCCCGGGGATGGTCCATAAGTGACTCAGGTCCAGCCTGGAGCTGCTCGGGAGGAGGAGGATGGCGGGGAGGAAGGCAGGAGGGCATCGCTCTCCGAAACTTCCCGGCGGAGGCCACGGGGTGGCAGCAGGGATCTGCTGATGGAGAGCCGGGCACCCGGCCAGGGACCAGCGCCCTGGAGGACCAGGAGGTGCAGCGCTGCGCTCCGACCGGCTCCCTACCCCCCGACCCAGACACTGCCGAGGTGAGAAACCCAGGAGCGGTTTGCTCCCAGGAGGGGGTTTGATAAACTCTGGATGGAGCCGAGGGGAGGTTTCGCTCTCTCCTCTCTGAAGAAGGGAAGGCGAGCATCCCCCCAAGGCGACTGTCCCCCCAAGGTGAGCATCCCCCCAAGGCCACC
>VXBO01007937.1:81879-92426 GCA_013400135.1 Rhinoptilus africanus
CAAGGCCAGCGTCCCTCCAAGGTGAGCGTCCCCCCAAGGCCAGCGTCCCCCCAAGGCCAGCGTCCCCCCAAGGCGAGCGTCCCTCCGCAGCTCTGGTGGCGCACAAGCCTTGTGGCTGACACAGCTGGTCACTGCTGCAAGGTGAAGAGGACACATTAGTGACCTCTTTCCCCCCCACCAAGGGCTCCCAAACCCCCTCTTCCCTGCAGGTGGGCGAGCAGGACCAAAGGCACCGTAGCCAGGAGAGCAACCAAGCCAGCAGCCTCCTCTGCTTTCTGCAGGGCCCTTTTGAGCACGGTCTGCTGCCAAGCCCCTGATGTGCCCAGATGCTTCACCACGTGCTAAACTTACAGCGCTGAAAGGACACCGGTCTCCTCTTAATGCTACAGAAGGGCTTGACCTGCAGCCCCGTCCTCACCGCTCAGTGAGCAGTAACGAGCATACGGCAGCCTACTGTTGCTCCAGGCTCTGCGAAGGGGTGGCCTTGGGGGCAGAAGGTTCAAGGAGGCCTTCAACCACTCCACCGTGCCCTGACGGAGGGCTGGGGGTGAGGACACAGCTCTCAGACCACGCGCTGGCCCCACAGGAGCTGCAGCTCCAGGTAGAGGCCAGGGTTGCATCCCTCAGGTTCGGCGTGAGCTGCAGCTCCAGGTACACACATCCCTGCCCCAGTATGGGACAGGGGGAGGACGTCAGGCTGGAGATGATGCGTGCGGTCGTATTAAACAGCGAGGGGCTTGCAAACCTGCTTTGAGGAGTGCGGTGAGTGTATTTGAAGGCACCGGTGGTTAAGTTGCCACAGGAGACACCAGCAAATTTCACCCCAGGCCCCACATTGCTCATCCCATCGCTCTTCTCGGGGATGTCGGTGGGGTTGGGACCCCAGCAGTCAGGAGCCCGGCTGCAAGAGGGGAGCCGCCAATCCTCCCCCTCCACACGCTTCCCAGCGGGACCGCACGGGCCCTGCCTGCCCGCACCAGCGAGCCTGCTGCTCGCCACAATGCCCTGTTTGTTGCACAAGAGAGACCTTTAAACATCAAGGCAACATGACATTTTGGAAAGGAGAGATCTTAATAAGACATCTGAGCTTAATCCTTCCACCCCTGTCAGAAATGCGCTGTAATTTATCACCAAAAGCAAGTGTGGGGACAACATGGTGCAAGGGCCGTTGGAGTCAATAAAAACGTGTGCCAGGCTCCATTTCCATTCCCGTTCACACGGCCTCCCCTAGAGTTTTTGTTAGCAATTTATTTTCCATCTCACTCTCAATGCGTTGGTTACAACAACGTCCCTTGGCTTCGCTGGAGCTGGGCGACCGTTACTGTAGGGAAGAGGAGCATCACAGCGACTCCCGTGCTGGAATCAGCTCTGTCCAGAGACCCCTTTGGGATTACAACATGGTAAATATACTTCCAAATTATTAAATTTTTTTGCTAGCCATTTTTCTTTGACCCAATAGGTCTTGTCCCATTGAGGAAAGCATCTTTCCAGGGAGGTGGGTGAATTAAGCCTGCGTTTCAGGGTGCTTTTCCAGCCTTATTTCCAAGCCTGGTCTTGGGAAGAAAAACAGATGAAATGCTGGCCTGTCGGATTCTGACCACCGTCGAGCCAGACCAACTGATAACAAAGCAACCCCGCTTTCTAGATTTAAAAACTTGGGAGGGAAAATGGATTTACAGGGAGCAGCTGGCTATCCCGACCGCCCCTGATCTGCCTACATGACTGGCTTCTCCCAGCAGCACTCCTCCCTCCATGCCCCGCAGCCACGAAATACCCACCTACCTCCAGTGGGGTTCCCTCCCCTGCCCCATGGAAATTGCTTTAAGCCCAGCTTAAACCCCCCTGAGTGTCAGAGGACACCCTGGAGGCGTCTGCGTCTGCTGACTGCGCAGGGATGGAGGCACAAGGCTCTGCCGAGCCAGCACGGAGAGGAGACGGGGCTCTTGGCAGAGGTCTCCAAGGCCCACGCGAGGTGTACGTGGTTTCACCAAATCCCGGGAACCAGTTTTCGAAGGCTCAGCTTAAAGCTGAGCGATGGTTTCGGCTCAGCCAGCCTTGCTGAACAGCACAGATGAATTCAGCAAGGGGCTGGGTGCTCTTTGCATTGGCACAGCCCAGCAAGGTCAGCCCAAAGACACGCGCCAAGGCAGCCAGGCGTTGTGATGAAGCTTCGCATCGCCTTTCTCACCTTCATCACGAGGGCGTTTCCAGGGGTTGTGATGCAGCGTTGCACCACGCCGCCTTTCTCACCTTCATTACAAGTGCTTTTCCAGGGCCTGATCCATCAGAGCCAGCGCACAAAAGCTCTAAGTCTTCAGGGAAGGAAAAAAAAAAAAAACCCAAACTTGGCCAACCTGAGGCTTTCAACTCCCCAGGAGCAGAGCAAGACCAAGCACAAGCCTGATTTTAATTCTGTACAGATCCCACACCCTCCCTCTCCTCCAAGGATTTCCACCCTTTAGAAGTTAATTCCCCAGCAACTTTATTTTAGAGCAATTTTCAGTTCTGCCATTACACCCGCTGCGCCGGGCGATAAGTGTGCGGCTCATCTACTATCTGGCTCTCTCCAGCCTGGGAAGATAGCTCTACCTCTCCCGAGAAGAGCGGGGGTGATGTTAGGAAAGCGGGTCTATGGATTATGATAAGGGAACGGGCGGTTTTATATGCTGAGCAGACTCACTAACTTCCCTCCCTTTACCCGGCCTTGCGCAGGCTATTTTCCATGCTGCTCTATCTCCTATCAATAGGAAACAGTCAAGTGCAGCCAGCGTGTTAGAGCAAAAGACCCTCCTTTTACAGATACTGCATCATCCAAGGCTAATAGAACCATGGGCTTAAAAAATTATACAGGTAATGGCTTCCAAAAAAAAAAAAAAAAATCAAAAAAAGTGGCTTGACGACAGAAAGATTTTAGTTTTAAGGGACAAAGAAGGGGAAAAAAAAAAGCACCTTTACTCTTCCAGGAGAAGATATCTTTTTGGAATCTTGTTAATTTGTTTTTCTTAATGCTGAGAAGTAAGTTGTGAATGTTAAATATCTACTTTTAGGAGCTAGGGGTTGGGGGGGGGCAACCCTGCCTTCCATTACACCGGGCATCCATCCAACCTGAGTAACTGCACTGAAGTTTGGATTTTGGCCAAAATAATTCAGATCAAAATCTCCTCCCATGTCGGTGTTATGGGGACCCGATCCTGCACCACCGCTGACCAAGGAGTCAGGTATCACCATGCCCCATTTTACTTCTCCCGGTGCTGGGATGGACGTATCCATAGGCTTTAACAGTGCCAGAATCAGGAGGTCGCTCTTCAAATACTCGAGTATATTGAAAGCAAAAGAATTAAATTACCTGCTTTCAACAGTTTGTCACCTATGTCAAATATTAAAGCAAAACAATTTATTATGGAGAGGAACTAAGAGGAAAGAATAAACCTCTCTCCTCCTTCCTAACGAAAATTCAGGAAATTAGAATTGACTCTTGGGGGAAAAAAAAATACCCTCCTGCCTTATTTACTGGGGTTTTCAATGGATTTTTTTCCCCAACTTTACGGCGCATTAGTGACCAGATTGTCTTTCATCTCAGGCCCCCAAGCTGGTCTCAACTAAAAGAAATCATGTCTAAAAGTCAGCACCAAATTAAAACAAGCCCCCACGAGCTGCACACCAAGGGGCTCCCCTGAGCCAAAGTCGATCCTTCCCTTCCTTAATGTTAAACGTAACGTTCCCTCTCTTGCCATTTTCTAACACTTTTTCAGACTTGAAGTGAGTCCGCAAAGCATCTCACGGACTTTGTACGCAGTTGAAACCTCAGCTTCAGACTCAACTAAGTCAAGAGCACCTTCGATGCGCTGCGGTACAGCAGCGTAACGCAGAACACGGATTTTGTGTCCATTTTCGGCTGCACACAAGCAAACCAGCGATATATACGGACTTCAGAGGGTTGAAGAGGTTTTGCCCTACCGACTGCTCCTACGGACTCCACAGCTGCAGAGCTCACACGGGCACAGACCCCACCGCCTCTCTCCAACTCCAGATCCAGGTTCTCGCCCCAGGGATGGGGAAAACCCATCCAGAGAAAGATCCCCTCGACTTCTCACCCCCAGACAGCGGTTCAGATGTTCGTCACCCAAGGTTCCCATTAGATTTCAGCGACAGACGATTGCAATTTTAATATCTATTTAATTATTCTTCTGCCAACCCAAGCAGCAGCGATTACTGCATGAGATTAAGCACTACGAGGCTGAGCCGCGTGCAAATTTCTTTCTGTGTTTCTGAAGACTTATCTCCTTCAGACAAAAAAAAAATATGCATTTCTTAGACTGGGATTTTTTTTTTCCCCCCCTTTAATGTTTTGTCTCACTGTGAATTGGTGTAATCACTATTATGGGATGAGAAAAAAATGGCTAGAAAAGTACATTTTAAAAGGAAGACAAAACACCACCGAGCCTCACATTAGAAAAGCAAACAGCTTCATCTCAAATTTAGCAAGGTCTTACAACGGCTCTCGGAGAAAGCATCTTACAGAAGCGGGATGTACTGCTACTGCCTTCATGGGAAGAAAATAATCCCTCATCCCAAGCACTTCTGGGCAGAGATGGAGAGAGAGACACAGTTTCAGGCCCTACGTGCACTGTTAATACAACCAAACGCAGCTCCAAGAGCTCCAAAGTGGAGAGACCTTCTCTTCTCCACGCAACGTCACCCGAGTTAATGGCATTGCATTTGTCTAAATGAACATGGAAATCACAACCTGGCATTAAAGTTATATAGAATCAACCAATAAAGGGACTTCTTTTTCCACTTCTTTTTCCAAAAAAAAAAAATACCTGGCCATCAAAGGTATCACCTATAAGAAATAGCTCAGCATTGCTGAGAGTCTTAAGCCTGCAGAGAGTAGCGGGGTGCGGGGCTATGCCTGGGCAGGGGGTGGGAGCCCTTAACTTAGTAGCTAATAAAACATTTTCCTCCCTATTGTGGCAGCCTCCTCCCACCTCCTGACCTTTTTCCTCTTGGAGTAATTAGAAGCTACCTGGTGGGAATGAAAGAGGGGAATTGGAGGTTTGCTCGGTGGGATTTAACCTTTTCTTCCCCTGTGCTTGTTGTTTCTCTCTTCTTCAGCACTGGGAGCATCCTAAATTTCAACTGGCTTTCAGGAAGAGGTGGCTCACGTTAACCACACCAGGGAAACCGCAGAATTATGGCTCTTTGGAACTCAGAAGCAGCCCCTGGGAGGATCCGCAAACCACCGTTGCCCCGTAGAGCTCGTGCACAAGACAGGGAGGAGATAACAGAAACGTTACCCTGCTTTTAGTAAAAGGTCCCACCAAAGTTAAATAAGGACACGTATAGAAAAAGGAAAAATTGAATCAGTTCTTTTAAGGACAAAGCCAAGCCCCTCAACCAGAAGGACTCTCTCTCCTACTGGTTTGCAAACCCAGCCTCCTTAGAAGCAAATCACACTTACCAACAACAGCCTGGATTGGTTTAAAACCTGGTTGTTTCTGACTTGCGCTACTCACCCCATGATTTTTAGTTGACTATTAAAAATATACAGCTAACACAAGAAATATTCCCAAGGAGCTCAGTCTGTCCCTCCATCCATGTCTTTACCTGCATCACTGATGCTCAGGAACACCTTCTCCCAGGGCTCAGAGCAGAAAAAGCCCTTCCAGCCTGTCTGAAAGCACCTGTAGAGTCCAAACCGTACTTATTGCCACCTTACCCACCGTAAGGGTCCTTATTGCAATGTATTCCTTCACCTGAGCTGCCCTACCACCCCCTGCCTCAGAAAGCCCTACAAGGGCAAAGCAATAAATAGTCAGCTCAGCCACATAAAATAAGAATAACAAAAAAACCCACAACATTTCTTCTGAAACAAACATTGATCTTTTTTAACTGCTTTAATAGAGTGGTTATATCAGGTCTGTCTTGCGTTCGGAGGCCAAGAGCACAAACAGCAAAACGACAAAATTACCAACTTTTATAAGAAAAAAAAAAGCTAAGCAATTACATAGCACCTAACTTGACGTTTTAGAAGCCAGACCAGAAAAAAAAAAGAAAGACACTTTCCAGAGCTTGCACGCCTTGATCACTTCTGCTGCTTTGCATGTACCACTATCTAAGCTTTGTAGTAGCCTTAGAAATAAGTTTGAGAATTATGTTAAGCACTCCCTAAGAGCGTTCTTCATCTCCTTGTGAGCCCCAAAGCAACTGGGCCAAACCCTGTAGCCCCACAAGTGACTCCAAGTGAAGCTCACACAAGTGTGCTGAGCCTCCTCCTATACGGGGGGTTCCAGAGAGGGCTCCAGCGCTATAAAAGTCCATGGTCCTTCCCATTCCCTTCCCCATGCCCGGGCAGCATCCTGCTTTCCAGTCCTTGGTATGTGCTTTACTCCGTACCATCAGCTATTTCAATAAAACAATATTACAACGTGGGTTTGCTGTGTATAATCCTCAGGTTTGTTGGTTATAGTTGAGGTGTGTTGTGGGATTTTTAATTCTCAGTGCTGTAATTAAGCATTAGAAGAAGGTTTCTAGCTGTCTTACACTTTCTTTTTTTATTGCCGTAGCAATGCATTTGTGCAATGTTACAGTTGGCAACAAAACAGCTCCACTTACACAATGCTAAAGCTAAATGTCTGACCTAAACTGAAATGGGGATAAAAAGCAGGTTTTATACAGAGATGCCCAAGCCATTTTAAATGAAGGACTTTAAATGAGGAGGCTCTGAGTAACTAGTTCGGATAACGTTGGAGTTACAGCAGCAAGCCTGATATAATCATGTAATCTTTCTCGAAGGCTGATATGGTCTGTGTGAGTCTTATACCATTGTTGTTGCTTGATTCGTATCAATACGTTGGTTAGTTGAGTTATTCTTACTGTGTTTCCACCCAGCGTGGCGCAAAGACGTGCTGGTTTCAGGGTACCACATGGCCACCGTCACCTGATGCTTAAATGGTGCCTCTGAGAGAGGGTCTGGTGTTGCTAAAATCCCTGTGCTTGTTTGGTGAAACTTTTCCTTAAGTCTTTCTATTTCCTTGCCTTCGTCTTCCTCCACTTGGAAATCCTGGGCTCTGCTGTTGTCTCAGCTTTCCAGCTCACTTGGGGCCAGGCTTTCCCTAATTATAACTCACCTGGTGGGAGAGGTAAGCTGTATGTCCAGCTGGTATCAATAATTAACGTCATTAATCCCAGTCAGGCCAAAATACCCCAACTGTGAACTGTGGGAGTAGAAAAAGGGCTTCTCCGGTCCATCCCTCTCCTCTGCAATGAGAGGAACTGGTGGTGAATAGTACCATGGCTTCAAATTCATTTTTTAAAAGGACACAGGTGAGCTGGAAACTATCAGGGAGAAGGGGAAAAAGCCTTTGCAAATGCACTTTTTGATCTACCTTAACAACTGCTGTAGAGAATTAAATGGAATTCATTGCTGTGATGAAGGAATTAATGGCAATACGGAGAATCAGGCTCAGGTAGGAGACTTGAATCCAAAGAAGGGAATAAAGCCTTGAAATTCAAATGAAAAAATTATTATATAAGCATAAAGGGGAGCTATTTTACACCTGTAAGACTAAATGTATAAATATGAAGCAACTGCTCCCTCTGGGAAGAGAGGATTGTGCTTTTAATTCACCCAGACAAATATGCAGCTTGGCTCCATCTGATTCCCTACGCTGCAAGAAAGCCCAAACCAAACCCTTTGTGTTTTCTCCTCTCCGTGCTCCTGACTTCTTCCAGGACTACTTCTTGCTGCTGCTGCCACGGTCTCCTCTGTGCTGGAGCCCAGGGGTCAGACCAGGCTGTGAGATAGGAGCCCCGTGCTCGGGTTTATCTGGCTCTCGGTTTATCTGGCTCTCCAAGGGCTTCATCAAGCTTCATGTCCCCCAAGGGCTTCGTCAAGCTTGATGTCCCCCTTGCCTACACAAAGCACTGGAGCTACGGTAGCTTCAGCTCCCAGAAAATTCAGGAAGCTGTGGAAGCACTGAGAGTAGCTAGGCTGTTACATACCGGCATCTGGGTGTACTTTCCTTACCCCCCCCAGTGCGAGGAAGGAAGAGTGATGTCTTTATGGGGGTGAGAAATGTTCTGGCCCCAAGTGCTGGAGTGGGACTAATCTGGGAACAGGTGAGTTATGAGGCAGATAATGAGGGATTTGGATCTAGATCCAGTGCAGAGGCAGCTTGAATTATTTGAGGGCAGGTGCTCCGCTCTTTTTCGTAAATCCATCTTTAGCATGCCTGAAGCTGAGCGTCCCAAAAAGGGTCCCTAAAATCACAACCTCCCAGCCTGTCCTCTTTCTTCCTAAATCATGTTGGTCCCTAGGTGCTCAGCATCAGTGTTTTCCCCCTGGAACCAGCTGTGTCCCTTGCCACCTTCTCCAACAGCCTGTTCCCTTGAAAATATATTATTTGCTAAATTCCAAGAAGGTACAAGTTAGGAAAATCCCCTCTTGCTTGCACCTTCGTTCTTCTCCAGCAGCTTCTCGATGCGATCGCTCTCCCAGTGTGATCAGGTCCTATTTTAGCGGGTTATTTGTAATCCGTAACACTGAACAAATCAAACACATGGAGGCAAGTGTTCTCCCTGTCTTGAAAAGCCACATGAAATGGGAAGCGGGAGTACAGGAATCCCGTTGTACGCAGGGAAAACCCAATTAGTCTGTGCACCCTGACAAAAGTAGAACTGAGCCTTTTAGCAAGGAGTAGTTAATCTTCTTTAGAAAAACTAAGCAGGGACTACCAGTGGAATAGAAGTTGGTGCGGTACTGTTGAATATCTCTAAAGCCACTTATAGGTTCAAAGAATGAACAAGGCCATTGCCAGCCTTATTATTTTGATTTGTTTAATGAAAATACTTTGCTCATTCCATAGATGTTATGCTTTGATAAGGTAATTGTTCAAGGGCGCAGCTTACATCCTATTAATACTGCACTCTGGGCAAATTAAACCTGACCCAGTGGAGAGGCAGATCCAAGGAGCCCGGTGGTGTTGTGACACTCTGCCTTTTGTTCAGCATCCTGACGGGAAGCGGAGTTGGAGGAGTTTTGTTCTTGAGTTTGAGTCTTGCCTTCCCTGGGGGAAAAAAAAAAAAAAAACCCCACAAATGAATTCCTGTAAAGTGCACAAATTAACAGTATGGCTAACCCGGCTCCTCGCAAAGCTGTAGGTCTGTGGGGATGGTGGAGGAGCACTCTGTTGGTTGGTTGGTTTTGCTTTTTTTTTAAAAAAAAAGGCAAACTTTTCCTTTAGAAATAGTCCTGGAAGTAGAAACTATTTTCTCCCTGCTTTAGGGCTTACAAACCCCTGTGACTGACTGCACAGAACTTTTTCCCCCCCTCTTTAGCCATGAAGGGAAGAGCAGCTCTGGCAAATAAGCAGAGCCTTGTTCCCCAGAGAAGGGAGGAAGGAGGAGAACTGGACACCAGCATGATGCTCTCCTTGCAAACTGGGGCTGGGGAACCAAGTAAAGACCTTAAATTTCTCTTCCCTCCCCTGTCTTTGTTTCTTCTAACCCATCTGCAACCAACAGCAGATCTTAGCGATAAATGCAGTTCATTTTTTGCCTCTACCCCCCCTTTGAGGAGCTGCTTTGCCCAAAGACGTCCAATATATGGGGACACTTGGTGTCTCCTGAGACACGGGAGGGCACTTCTGCGTCAGCGCGTCGGGGATATTACAAGAGGTTTGAGTGGGATCAGCCACCAAATGTCTGCACCCAAACCCCATCTGCTTCATTTGGCACCTTCTGGGCATTAATGAAAATAAGAAAAATTAATTTTTTTTTTTGTCATGTCCAAGATGTCTGGACTTGGCTTCCCTGATCCTGGACTAGGAGCTGCTTTTCCAGCTCTCAGCCACCTTTTTTAATCAAGCAGCCCGTTTTTCTTGAGCCTGCAAATATTCCTTCTCTCTTTTCTGGGTTTTCTGAGAAAACAAACACTTCAGGCTGAATGTGTTACTCCTCCTTTCACGATTTTTCAATGGTCATTTTGAAAAATGCGGAAGTCCCTCAGAAATATTTTTTTAAAATCCTCGGTTTTCAAGGTGGATTTATCGCCCTTTAAAGAGAGATTTATTGGATAATCGCTTAAAAAAATAATGCTTATTACTCCGGGATCTCAAATGGAAAACCTTCCCACATTAGTAATCTTCTTGTAATTGCAGAAGGTAGCAACTTTTCATTAAATAATTCAACCCCGGGCGGTTTTGGTTGTGGGGGTTTTTTTGCATCCTACTTGTGGAGGGGGGGAAATAAAATCGTGGTCAAATTCTTTAGGTTTTAGTTGACAAGACGAGATGCATCTGGCTTATCGTCTAAGGAGGTTTCTCGTTTCTAGATCTGCATCGCTCTAGAAATGGGATGGCATCACAAAAAAAAAAAAAAGATAGTAGGACTTTCTTTTTGAGGACAATGATAATTAATAATAATTGATGATTGGGGCTGCTCGCCTCTGGTGCGGCGCTCCTGCCCTGGTGATTGTCCGGGGCAGGTTTAGCTAACCTGTGTGCATCTTTTTCAAGGTGAGAATTGGATGTACAGCCCTTCCCCCC
>VXBO01007938.1:2819-25578 GCA_013400135.1 Rhinoptilus africanus
ATGGCTCTCTGGATGCAAAGGATCTGTTGTGCCACAACAGACAGTACTTCCAGTTCAATGCGATTGAATTCATCAAAACATGCCCATGCACCTGATGAAGCCAAACCCTTGAAAAACTGCAAATGAAGAAAAATAGCAGTAATATCGCTAACAGAATCTTAGAAAATTCAAGAGAAACTAAGAGTATCACGTTGGAAGTTTAATTACATGAAAGGTACATGATAATAATACCTAAGCCTGTTTAGAGCAAAAATCAGTGATGTACTGGAGAACAAAGTCTTTTCTTGATTCTAAAGAAAGCTAAATCAGAAGATCCTGATCCTGTGAACTGTTGTTTCTTTCATGTTTTAATTAGCAACTTGAAAGGATTTTGGAAAGCACAGAAAAATATGTAGAGACTGGTACACAGCGTCCAAGGGTAGCAGAACACAGATGCCCCATTTATTTAACTGTCTCTGCAAAGTAGGGACCTTACAATTTTAATCCTGAAAAAATAAAATACAAAATACATTTATTTTCTACTCACCTTTCCCATTGCCAGGTAATCAAGGCCATCAGAGCAGTTGAAGACAATACACTGAACAGCAAGAGCTTTAGCCAAGTCTTTGGTGGTCTCTGTTTTACCTGTCCCTGCTGGACCCTCTGGGGCGCCACCGAGGTTTAAATAAAAGGCTCCAATCTAAGAAACAGAAATAGTTTATGGAAGTTATTAGTACTACATTAAAATTAAATTATTCTGAATGAAAATGTTAAATTAAATTGCACTAGATAGTTTGATACAATCATTGTATCCAACATAAAAATCACGGTTATACTAATTAAAACATAATCTGAAATTTACCTACAGCTTGGAAATATATACAAGAGAACCGAATTTTGACCCTAATGGAGATTTGAGTTTTATTGTCATCATGACCATGATTAGTTACTCAAACTTCCTTAGGCCCCATCTTTCAGTTTTTTCGTTCAAATTTGCTTCAAAATAAATTTGATGCAATTACTTGGCTGCTACTCTTTTCTGTCTCTGTTTCTCCTTTAATATACTTTTTTCCTCTTTTCTTTTTCTTTCCCACACAGTCACCCTTTGTTTCATGTGTATTCCACTGACCATTCCATATTCTCTCCTACACTCCATTGAAGTTGGAGGAAAATCTGACAGAAAAAAATAAAGTTGCAGACTCTAAACAAAAACTGAGACGTATTTGGCTTACAATCCACAGTTACAAGGCCCCATCTATATTGGCAAGCACTGGGAGCACCATATTAAGACTTTGGTGGGCAAAGGATGAAATTTCCATTTGCCAGAGTACCAGGCTTCCAACTGCTTTGCTCCAAGATTTAAGGTCTGTGACCTTAAAAAAGAAACAGACTACCAGCTGCACCATCCTCTCACACCAATGTACCTTGATGTTTTGACAAACAGGTATCAAGCATCAGCTACAACCATACCATAAAAATTTAAGCTACAAAGAGGGAAAAAAAAAAATAATATTTTCAGATGTATCAGTCAGGTCTTTTCAGACCTTGTCTTTCTTAAACCCTACAGAGTTTGTGATTATGTCTCCACAGCATGAAAATTACCATCTTGGAACAGGAGGAGGATGGGCACCTAGTAAAACTTGAAATCATGCTTCAGCCAAATAAACTGCAGTAAATGATAGTCAGAAAAGTGATAATCTAAGATGACTTTAGTAACTTTCAGTTTTCAGGTTAGCTGAGGATAGACCAAAACAATAATAAACACCTCTAACGAGCAGGGATACTAAAAAGTTGCCAAACTGTTGTACTAGTCTTAGGAACAATACGCTCACAAGTGGATCCTCCTCTTTATTTAGTGTCCACAGAACATCAGAAAAGGATTTTGTCTTCTTGTAATCTAGACAGCAATAAAAATTTGGGTGTTTTTTCTGTTTATATTTTAAAAAACACATCCATAACAGAAGAATCTACTAACGTTTCAGTCAAGTTGGTGGGCTGTCCAAATCTGTCGTTACAAGCTACCTTCATGTTCAATATTGAATACAGAAATTACAACCTTTGAAAACTGCATTTTAACAGAAATACCAGAGTCCAACAGCAACTGCAAGCCCTAAAAGCACGGCTGTAATGAACAGTGTAAGAAATACTATACTACAGTAAATACAGTATTTAGTAGCACTAGTGAAGATCATACCAAGGTGCGGTAACACCTGTCTGTAAGAGGAGTAATGACAAGGCGTGGTGAGTTTCCAAGGTATTCATAGGCATATTTTACATTGCAATTAATGATGCAGACACGGACATCCTCAGATTCCCAATAATACCGTAGTTGTGCAAGCCACTGAAAGTCTGTTTCACTCTGCACACCTGATAAACACAGAATTAAAAGCAATCATAAAAGATGTTCTGGATAACTGGATTTTCTATTAGGTTTAAAGGTAAAGCAGCTTTCAAATTATTAATGTTGATGCTCACATCTGAATACTTACATACATATCTTAATACTGTTGTGTTTTCGGCAGCAAAATCAGATTGGTTAACAATACGTAGTTGACTAAAACCAAAGACACATGTGAGGAAAAATGTTTTAAAATATAATTACCACTTTCGATCATTTCCATGAGGACATCTCTAGCATGAACATCAATAGTAACCAAGGCACCTAGTGTAGTCCTTGTTTGCTTTGACAGTTTTCCTCTTACTAGCTCTACAATATCATTAAGTTGAAGCTGAAGTTTATCATAATAATCCTTTAAACCCTAGGAGAAAAAAGATAATTATGAAAATCGTTATAAGACTGTTATAAGTGTTCCAGCCTTCTTCACGTTGACTAAATGTCTCAATAGAGATTGTTTACTAAGCCATTCTTTTACATTGTCATGCTTTTGCATCAACTTGTCTCTCACTCCCAGTTATACATTTATGTTGCAAAGCTGTTTTAATCTATGCTTGCTCTAAACAAGAATATTATAGTACCTGAATCAAAGGTACAAATCACTGAACATAAATTCATGTATATCAAACTCATGTGCTGATCCTTTTTCAAATTCTATTTTGACTGTAGAAATATATTTGATTAAGCAAAATACATTAGCTGAAACAAAGAAATTAATAAAGATATTTTTATATCTTTATATCTAAAGAGAAAGATTATGCATTAAAAGTACCTCTGGTCCATTGCACAGAACTTCATGTACCTCACTTGTCCAGAACATTTGAGAGACACACAACACTACTTGTCCAGGCCACTCTAGAACCCATCTTTTTCTCTCAGTCTCTAGATATGCCTGAAAGAGTTAAATACAGTATACAAATACAGTGTCAGTGCATATATATCACAACGTAATACAGAAGCATATAACGTGATTCTATCAATATTCTTTGCTAAAAAATATTATTTTACTATTTTCAAAGTCCAAACAAACTTTTAAATGCTCTTTTCCCCTTAGATTTGCAATTTGTTATCAAATTATTTTAAAGATTCTTGCAATTAACTTTCCATATTATGTAAATATTCACAACTTGCTAACTTTCTAGAAAGAAACATTTTCTGGCTAATGATTTTCTTTAGGAGGGAACAAACATATTAGAAGTGGTGTATTTCTAACTTGTAATTAAACAAAAGGACCTGAATAATTTATTTACGTTGCATGATATATCCTATAAACACAGTATTGCTGCCAAACTTTTAAAAGAATTTATATCCACTGTTACAGGAAAATTACCTGATTCTTCTTCAAACTAAGCTCTTAATTATCTCACTGGCCTATAAACGCAAGTCATGTTAAATTGGTCCTTGCTCCATAACTATCATCAACTCTTCTGTTCAGGAAGAATTTTAGGAAGCCAAGTTAGCCCTAAAATAAAGAAAGGTCTGTTTCTGCCACAGTTATTAAATTATTACAAAACCCATACCATTCTTGATCTAGCAATAACATCACGTATACTCCTCAGCATATTATCTTCTACTTGAATTAGCCACTTCTCCACTGCACCTCGAGCTCCAGAAGTAGAAATGGTTGAAATGAGTTCTACACGCTCGCCTTCAGAACTATACATTGCTTTAATATCCAAATTGGGAAGGAAATGTAGCTTAGCAATGCCTTCAAAACACTTCTTCAAGTGAGGCTGAACTCTGAGAGGATCCTTAGTCTCTGACAGGATCTCCAACATTTCATCATTAGATAAGAAAAAGAAGCTAAAAAAATTTTAGAAAAAAGAAAAAAGAAAAAGCCACCTGTATTATCAAGCTACTTTAAAGGCTGATCTTATTCGCAAAAAATAAACATTTATAATCTTTGCTTTTTTAAGTAGCCAAAACTCATCATACCGGGGAAAGAAGAGACGTTTTTTCTCAAGATAAGCATTAAGCCCTTTCATGATTTTGTCAAGAAGCTCATTACAGTTCTGAAGCTTCTCCAATAACCCTACCAAGGAAGTAGCAACAAGAACCTGTAACAGCACACACATGCAAACTTTAAGTTATAAATAAGATACTTCAAACTGTAACAGTTATTCAAATAATGTACAACATGGTTATGTTCCAAAAAAGCCTAGACAACTGATACAGTTGTTCATTGTATATACTCTAAAAGCAACAGCATTGATCAAAAAAATAAAAGGAGAAAAAAAAGAAAAAAAGAGAGAGGGAAAAAAACCAAACCAAACCAGAAGCTACTGTTTCCTTTTAGTACTGTATATTTTCCTTACCTTTGGGTCTTTGGCACAATGCTTCATAATCTCTCTCCAATGTCTATCCACAGTCTGAAAGAAACGTCCCTCTTCTGGCATCTGTTGCATAATATCCTCAGAATTAAAAATGGGTTCCAAATAAAGCCACTGTGCTTGCACTTTCAGCCATTCACCGATAATCTCCTGAGTTTGAATTAAGCATTTTTCCCATTCCTTAATAAATATTAAAGGAACGTTACTTTAATATTTCCAAACAAATTATGTTAAAGAGAATAAATACGGGAAAGGTAGACACTGTGGTACTGTAGTTTCCAAGGAGAAAATAAATATATCTAGCAGTAAACAAAATAAGAGGAAAAAAAATATTTATCAGTATTTGTATTCTTCCACATATACAGATAGCCAAAGGGGTTCAGAAAGTTTAACTTACCCAGAAATTAATTTCCCAAAATGCAGTTACCACTTTAGTGCTATGACCCATTAAGCAATACCCTGGAGGCTACCAATGACAAATTCTGTTTCATCTCCCCACAGCAAGGAGCTCTCGTTTTGCAGCCGAATTGCAGCAGAGACACAAGAACACCAGAAAGGCCAGGCAAGATCACAGGAGAGATCCAGCCAGCCCAGTATCCTGCCCCTAAAGTGTGAAATAGCAGATACCTCTGGCAGAGGCTGGAAACGATGGCTGGAGAGGATGCCTGTAAAGGGTAAATGCTACCTATGTTCACTGAGCCTGGTTGAGCTTGAAGATTTCCTGCATAAACCAACAAAGAACTAGGGAGGGCAACTGCAAAGGAATTTCACTAGCTTCTCTCCTGTCAACAGTCAAGGTGTTAGCACCACAAAGACTACTCTAGCCCTGAAAACACAAAAGCAGGTGTAAAGCGATCCCATTGTTGTTCTGAGGAAAAATATTTTTCCCTGCCCTCAAGAAGTTTCCTGGCCCAGAAGAAAACATCATAGTTCAAAATTTGAGTTCAAAACTCAAGGATTAAATCACTAAATGTTCTTATTATTAATAATAAAAACATAATTTCTGGTTATTAAGCAGCTAGGTTAAAGACAGTAACGGAAATAGTCATTTTGCAAAATGTGCAAAAATATAATAATTTTCTCATGGTTGCAGTTGAATCCAAACGGAAGAGGGAATTCCAACATGGAAAGCAAGTAGGATTTGCATGAACTCAAAAGAATCTTGCTGAAAAAAATCAATGAAAGCACAAGTCAAACAATAAAGCTGTAACACAATTGGTAGACTCTTGCATTATAGTTATCCTGCAAATAAAAATGCTATTTTTTAAAAAAAAGTATTCATCGTACCCTGATTTCTTTGTCAAATGGTTTAATGAAAGGTGATCCTCTCATTGTCTGCGTTTTCATAAGCTGATCATCGAGAATAGCTTGAATCTCATCCACCGCAGACAGAATATGAATACCACTCTCACGATACACACTTGTATTGAAGGAAACTGAACCCCAGGTTTCCATCATGGCATGCATTGCTTTCTCTAAGGAAAATTCCTACAGTTTAAAAAGAAAATAGTTTATTTTGGTCACTTTTTTCCAGCTCACAAATTCAACATAAAAAATTATCTAGCTAAATAAGCTATTTTGCTCTAACAGTATAAATTAACATCTTGTTATTATTCTTCTTATGATACCATTTTCTAGTGCACAGAAAGCAGTACACTCAGGAAATACTAACAATGTAACATGAGATACAAATGTTTACGCACTCACTGTTATCTTCTAATGGGCCAAATTCTCACCAAATCTCTTTTATTGCATAAGGGCAAAGACAAAAAATTCTAGTAAGCCATAAAAGCCATCACTAAGAGATGTGATGTTGTATTTGTCACCATCAAATCTCTACGCTTACCTTGCTTGCACCTACACTTATAGCTTCAAACTCTTCCAAATAAGGGGCTAGATTCTGCTTTAAAACTTTTCTCAGGGTAGTTCCAGAGTCCGGTGTGAAGTCATATCCTACTATATTTGACATCTGCTCCCAATGACGAGTTCTCATGCCAGGGTTACAAAAGATAGTCACAGTGGGAATATTCTCCTAATTGAGGAAAAAACATTTATAAGGTAAAAATTGTGATGTGCCTTGTTTCTTGACTTTTTAATTATCTTTGATGGGCATTTAAAACTGTGCTGCAGCAGCTGATGACATGAAAATATTTTCTGAAAAGTGCAGATGTATCCACTCAGTTATCCATTTCATTTCTATACAATTGTGGTAAATTACTTGTATTGGGTTTGTATGGCAAGATTTTGGTAGTGGGGGGGCTGCAGAGGTGGCTTCTGTGAGAAGCTGCTAGAAGCTTCCCCTGTGTCCAATCAGGCCAATGCCAGCTGGCTCCAAGATGGACCCACCGCTGGCCAAGGCTGAGACCACCAGCGATGGTGGTAGCGCCTCTGTGATAACATATTTAAGGAGGGGAAAAAGTTACTGTGCAACAGCAATCACAGCTGGAGAGAGGAATGAGAATATGTGAGAGAAACAACTCTGCAGACACCACAGTCAGTGAAGAAGGAGCAGGAAGCGGCACTGGAGCAGATATTCCCCTGCAGCCCATGGTGAAGACCTTGGGGAGGCAGGCTGTCCTCCTGCAGCCCACGAAAGTTAATGATGGAGCAGATTTCCACCTGCATCCCTTGGAGGACCCCACACCAAAGGACACTGTGACCCCATGAGAAGCCCATACTGGAGCAGGCTTCTGGCAGGACCTGTAAACCCATGGAGGGAGCAGACCACGTTGGAGCAGGTTTGCTGGCGGGACTTGTGGCTCCGTGGGGGACCCACGCTCGAAGAGTCTGTTCCTGAAGGATGGCACCAAGTGGAAGAGACACAGGCTTGAGCAGTTTGTGAAGAATTGCAGCCCACAGGAAGGACTCACATTGGAGAAGTTCGTGGAGGACTGTCTTCTGTGGGACAAGGAATTATCCTTATCTTGACCCACAAGCCTTTTGTTACATTTTCTCTCCCCTATCCAGCTACAGAGGGAAGTGATCAAGAGGCTTTGGTGGGCACCTGGTATCCAGCCAAGGCCAACCCACCACATTACTGAAGAAGAAATCTAAAACCATGAGCACAGCCTTAGCAGAAAAGAGAAAAGGAACAATTTTTCAGCTATGTTATGTTAAATTTGGCTTNAAGGAGCAGGAAGCGGCACTGGAGCAGATATTCCCCTGCAGCCCATGGTGAAGACCTTGGGGAGGCAGGCTGTCCTCCTGCAGCCCACGAAAGTTAATGATGGAGCAGATTTCCACCTGCATCCCTTGGAGGACCCCACACCAAAGGACACTGTGACCCCATGAGAAGCCCATACTGGAGCAGGCTTCTGGCAGGACCTGTAAACCCATGGAGGGAGCAGACCACGTTGGAGCAGGTTTGCTGGCAGGACTTGTGGCTCCGTGGGGGACCCACGCTCGAAGAGTCTGTTCCTGAAGGATGGCACCAAGTGGAAGAGACACAGGCTTGAGCAGTTTGTGAAGAATTGCAGCCCACAGGAAGGACTCACATTGGAGAAGTTCGTGGAGGACTGTCTTCTGTGGGACAAGGAATTATCCTTATCTTGACCCACAAGCCTTTTGTTACATTTTCTCTCCCCTATCCAGCTACAGAGGGAAGTGATCAAGAGGCTTTGGTGGGCACCTGGTATCCAGCCAAGGCCAACCCACCACATTACTGAAGAAGAAATCTAAAACCATGAGCACAGCCTTAGCAGAAAAGAGAAAAGGAACAATTTTTCAGCTATGTTATGTTAAATTTGGCTTCCATTAACATAACATGTAGTCCCATTTCAAAATTCCCAACTACATCCTTAAATGTTGGTATACAAAAATTACTTTTCTCCTGTATGTCCACTCTTTAACAATTTACATGCCTAAAACTACAAGGATATCCAAAATCAAATTTTATTAAAATCAATGGGACAATAATCTGGAAATGGTGATTCAGAGTGTGCACTCTCTGATACTGCATCATCTACCTATACTGAGTGCTGAATTTAGCATTTGTCCCTCAGCATCAAATATTAATATCCCTCACTTTCTCTTACCTTAAAGTCCTTGATCTGCTCCAGAACTGAAGAACACATCCTAAGAGTTGGATTTGTCTTTGTTTCTTCTTCTGTCTTCCCTTCTGCAGTTATGTGTTGTGAGGTCTTTTTCCACTCCTGTTGAATTTTCTTCTGCTTTTGTTGCAACAGTCTTGATGCTTTGTATACCTCTTTAAAAAACTCATCAACTTCAGCCTCCATGCTTTCCCCATTTAGTTCCAAAAAGGTGCCATCCATCCATCTGAGAAAACCCACAAAGATAGAAAACAGAGTAACAAACAAATAGTCCACAAATAATTATCACTTTGTTATGTAACCAAAGGAGATGTGGATTAATAGTTACTTAAATGAGAGCAAAACTCTTGTTTCCAATTATTGTCATTCTATGCAAAATTCTAATGCACATCTAAAGGTGGCTTGATCACACTTGTCTATTCTCTCAAGTCAGTCACACGCTGAAACCAAGTAACTGCATGGACTGAGAAATATTTAAGTTAATCTCTGGACAGAGATCAACATATGACTTCAAAATATACTATGCCTTTGTATTTTCAAAAACAATCCATACTTTCTAGCCATATCACATTATAACGTCCAAATAGTGCAGGAAATGGTAAACAATCTCACTTAATTTAGACTCAGACATCCTACAGATTTTGCACTAGCATGACTAATACAGTTAGAAGCTAATATGCAATATACTAATTTGCGTTACAATTGAGTATACACAGTCATACACATTTTTATGTACCTGACATATCGTAAGGGCAACTAGGATTTATTAGCTTCAGATTTCTGTTTCGTACTTGGAAGTGTTTGGTTTTTTTAATAAATAAACAAACTGACATATTCTCTAACTGAATTAAAAATAATAAGCCTGATACATAAGTTATATTACTATTATATTTGGATTGCTAATAACAAATGTATGTTTATAAGAGAACAAATCCATATTCTACATCTGATGTGAACAAAACCAGCATGAGCATTTTTCCCCGCACTCCCTCATTTAGCTTCAAGAGCTGAATTACCTTTTTTCTGCTCGTTGCCATTTCAGTATAAGATGAAAGAGTTTCTGATACGGTTCAATCTCAACTTTTAAGTTGTTCAGGAGTGGGAAGTCACTCAATTGCCTGTCAAGCAGAGTCTCTTCTTTATTAATAAGAGCTACTGTTTCATCAGCCTCCTGTATGCGCTTCTGTAATGCCCTCAGGTCGCCCACATACTGAAATCAAATGATTGTACGTCTTGAGAGATAACTAAGCTATGCTCTGAACAGCTATCAAAATAAGATATCAAAATATAATAAGCCTTCATATTTATGAAAATTTTAGAAAACATGAATTAAAAACTCATCCTTGAGTACCAGATTAACATTAAGAAAAATAAAGTTGTTTTTATCATTACTGAATTTAGGAGTATAAAACCATTTTCAAAATGTTTGAGCTTTAAAATGCACTGTTCCAGGAGGCAGGCATACACTTTTTTTATGTACCTGACATGTCATAAGGGTGACTGGGATTTATTAGCTTGGATTTCTGTTTTGTGCTTTGAAGTGTTTTGTTTAGAAAACAAAATTACCAAGCTTAATTGTGACATCCTTCAATTAAAGCACAAGACATGCTCTGGCCATTATAAAGTACTTCTAGAAATCTGCAAAGTTTTGGAGCCAGCAGTCTGCTCTTCATTAGCAGAAAAATGAAGTTTTGAGGTTCATAGAAAAATAAAAATAAATAAATCAAATTGCTACCAATCACCCTTTCTAACCTGCTATTTTTTCCTTCAGTTCTTCAATATATCAAAAACAAGGGAGAAAATTCTGATCCCACTGAAGTTACTTGCAAATAATGTCACTGGGGCCAGAATTCCATGCTTTATGTAAACCTGAGTAAAAAAAAAAAAATCACTCACTTTACATGCCTGTTTTATTTCAGTCCTTTCTGGGATTGCCTTCAACTAATTTAAGAACAACTTTACAGTAAAACTTTCCTTTAAGTCAAATGCTATTGCAAATGTAATACAAATAAAGGGGAGGAGGGGGACAGATGGATGGACACAGGGGTCATTTTATGAGTTTGTCTGATGCAGCAAGAGGATAGTAAAGGTTTTAGTTCACATTTGTTAAAATAACCGATTACTTTCAATTCTAAGTTTCTTCCATGACCGCAGTGTATTAAACATACAAAAACATGTCTCCCCATTTTATACTAAATGTTAATCAGACCTGTTGCATGCAATCCAGTTCTGAGTATTCTTCAAACTCTGCCACAGAACGCGTCAGCCTGTCTAATTCCACCATCAGTTTCTCACATTTATATATTAGTTCTTGCTCTGCTTTATGTTTAGACTGTTCAACCAGCTACAAAACAATTGATTTATTTTTTAATGGTAAAGGAATGCAAAAGTGGTTGTAAGTCCTTTCAATTATTAACATACATTGTACCATCTAAATTAAATATTTATCACAAACAGATAAAAACCAAAAAATACAGATAATTTATTAGCCTTACAATACTTGAAATTTCTCCAAGAGTTGCTTTCCGTACGTCCCATTTAAGTGTGTGCAACCTCTATATGTTAACATGGAACCCTTATCTCAACAACCACAGCAGTTACGATTGCCTTAAAGGCCTCCTTCAGCAATCAGACAAAAGACAGGAAAGTATTAAAAAACAATTAAAAAAAAAGACAAGAGTCTCATCTTTGGAATTCAGTGTTTTACTGAAAGAGGACATCTACAGTTGCTGAAAGCCAATGCTATGCCACATATACCTACTGCTATAGAAGGGAGAAATTCTGGAATTTAAGACCCCTCTAAAGCACAGGGTCTGCACACAAAGGGGTTATTTTTAAGGTATCAAACAAGAAATCAACCAAGTCACTGGAGATCTCCTTAGACCAGGACACCTACCACAATGCAAAAATTGTGAAGAGGATAAACAGAACGTCTCCAAAGGAGGAACTAGTCTTTTCTGTCTGCATTAGAATAGCAATGGACTCATATCTGAGAGTATAAAACGCAAATATGCAGACTCATAAAAAGATGTAAACTACTCTTGTCCTCAAGCTCTAGCACAATGTGAGTTGCTAGATAGTCAGCTGCAGAGAGATATACTCCTGAGTGCCTGTAAGTCACATACACTCTGTACTACCATTTTCATTGAAAAGAGTTTGAACAAGTACCATGGACTCTCTGTGAACAAATAGAAAATTAATTTCACTCATTTATTTGGGGGGATTAAAAGAATGGCAACGTGCAATCAAAATATTTTACAGACATAGCAGTTTCCCAAGCTGGGTATCTTTTAAGTAAGAGGGATATTTACTACCCTTAGACATACTCCTTAGTATCAAAATCCTCCATTGTGATATTTAAGAGGGATTGATATTTTTATTGTAAAATGTTAATCATTAATTCCTACACATTTTTAGAAGAAATTATTAGATCTATGCTAAATTACTATAGAGAAGCAAGAGAACACCAAAAGGCTTGACTTACTGTATCACAACCACAGAGAAAGAATACGAGGAAGATGAATACAGACAAGTGGAAGAAAAGAAAGTAATCTACAGTTACATGGAGAAGATTAGATCTTTTCTATGAATGAGTGCTACCTGAAAGACACATTTCCCACTGTTTTTTATTGGCAAAACAAAATATCATTTCAACTCAATGACTTCCTGTTCAGAGCACTAACTCTTAATAAGAGCCTGGCAGTTACATCTTCAGTACTAGTTAACTGCAGCGCAGAGAAGTTTTACCTTCCTATGAATTACCTAGTACTGGTACCTAGACCACAAACAAATTAAGATGGTAAGACTTGCCGAAGGTTTTAAGTCACAGTGACAATTTTCACAGTATTCCACAAAAAGCCATCTGTTGATATAAAAGCCTGGAAATGCATTAGTTATGCATGTCTAAATTAGTATGGTTTGCATTGTACGTGTAGATACATTTAGTCTGCTGAGGAAATAAATAGCTCAAGTAAGTGAAAAGTCTAACAAGCCAAAATTTACACTAAACCAAGAAAATGCTCTTACATCATCATGCTCATCAAAAATAGGGTTAATCTTCTTTGGCCATAATAGAACTGCTGCATTCAATGCAATGTCTTCAGGAGCAAACAAAAAAACCTCTAAGAAGTAATCCATTTGCCGATAGCACTCCTAAGAAAAGAGATTTTGCAAAACTTTGGGTATCATAGGTCTGTTTAAACTATATGGTAGGACAATGTTATCTAAAAAGATAAAACAGAAGTCTACATTTTACAGACTTTTCATAATTCAGAGCTACTTCAGCCAACTGAATATTCAAAATACATATAAAAAGTTATTCAAATCCCTGCCCCATTCTTGAGTTTATTTCTCTAAATATGACTCCTATGGCCTGTAAACCTACATGCAAAAATCTTAATGTTATTAAAAATATGTAAAATATAAATTTTGCAGAATAAATGTGTGTTATATTTACAGAACTATTACCAAAACAGAAAATCTGATACATATAATCATAATATATAGCAAAAAGCGAGTTATCCAGTAGTATTTTTGGCTGAGCCACACTGTACACAATTTTTCAATTTTATTCCCTGAGCACACAAAAAGTACTACTGCTAATGTTACATAGTTCAAACAGTAAACTGCATCTTGGGTGTTCAAAGTCATGACTGTTTTTACACAAAAAATTCTTTTAACACTTGTGTGTTACACTTTCAAAAATAGCTTTTCTAGCAGCCCTGAACTAAGTCTCTAGGTACAAACAATACACTGAGTGTCTTACAATCTGCTATGATTTTTTTAAAAGCTGCATTTCCTCACTGACATAGAGAACACACAGGAATGGGGAATAAGAAGGAAGGCCACATGGCAAAGAATGAGCTGGACTTTCCACTTCAGTGACACTGAGGGTACAGTTTATTCATACATGCAGCATGATCAGACGAAAGTCTCTGCACTCCCAAATGAATTCTGTATTTGCATTGGCCATTGGTTTGGTAAAAGCTTAAGAGTTAAAGGATGACATTTACCTTGATCCTTAACAACAGATCCTGAATACCTTTGGTTTTGACCTTCTTTATGTAAGCTCTTGCTTCCACTATTTCCTCTGTCGTCTCAGGGACTTTTAATGCACGTTCCTTAATTGCTTCAAATTCCCTGCATATCCTATAAATTTATTTAACATAAAATATCAACATTTTAAGATTTTAGTGTGACTGGCTTCAAGCTCAGCTTTAACAGAATTAGAAGCACAGTATCATTAGCATGCACACAAACACTTGCCTAGTAAATATTTTGTCATTTTGGTGATGTGTAATCACTATAAAACTTGACTATAACTGTTCATTTTAATCAAACAATTTAATATCACTTCAACTCATTATTTAATCCATATCTGCAAAGCAACCTTTAGAACTGATCAGTATTACTATTTATCATTATAAACCTAGAGATATCTGTCATGTAATAAGAGAATCTATCTAGTCTCCTTGTTGGCAGTGCAGCAGTACTGTATTTCACATTTAAAAAGCCAGAAGTGTAACAAGTCCTTTGATCTTTTCACTCCTCTGTTATCCAAGCCTTAGTAAGTTCTCCTACTAGCTTGAGTCTAAAACAGAGGAAAAAATACATCAGCTGGTGCAACTTGCATGAGATCATTAGTTAGCCAAGAGTCCTCATTAACCAGGAGTATGGCACATTTGCATTTTTTCTACACCTTTCTACTCTGCAGTTAACATACACAGCATTCACAAGCAAAAAATTCTACTTACTTTTCATTTTCCTCTCTGTGATTTGCAACTATTCTGTCCATTAGCATTTTTGCAAAAGTGCTTGCGCTACTAGCCAAACCTTGCTTTAAATCCCCACAATTCAAACATATCATAGGGAAATGAGCCTTCTCTGGTAAACTCAAGATTTCCTTCTTGAGGGTGAAGAACTCATCTATGAACTGCAGAAAAACATTACATTTTATACTTCAGAGCTGTTATTTAAATACTTGGCTGCATGAAAAAGTATTACACATTGAAGAATTTTTTTTTTTCTATTAACCACTTATTTTTAGGGGAAAAAAATAATTTTGTAGATTTGCAGGTAGTCAAAATAATTTCTAGCTAGAGGCTAAGCACCTGTTATCCTCTGTTCCCTTCTTATTGCTGTATGTATAGTAAAAATTATATATAAAATGTAGAACTAAAACTTACAGCAGTATATTCATCAAAACTGTGTTCTTCTGCTTCAAATCTTTCTATCCGTGCCTGTGCAGTTCCATCTACAAGCCAGCCATACCTTTCAACTACAATTCAATAATGTTATATTAATATGATTATAATGCATATGTTGCACAGTAAATTCCTTGCTTGAAAGAAGTAACACATTTATTTAAACACTCTTCTACCACTCACCATAGTTTTCAAAATACTCCTTTGGACCTTCTAAGTTGTCTCTAACAGATTTTTTCAGTGTAGATGTAGCCCATACGATGACGTGATTAGGAAGCTCAGCATCCAGAGTTGTAGTGCCTCCTATTAGCCAAGAACGTATTGTCTGGATGTTCTAATAAAAGTGCAAGTTCTGATTACTTAAATTTTTAAAAGCAATGCAGGGATACATGTATTTTAAAAGCAAGCTGCAATCTTCAGAAGACACTGTATCAGAAAAGTATGAGACGCTAATCATGACCAAGGCCAGGTGCTTCCTACACACCTAGAATAACTCTTCCTGATTAAAAAAATTTAACAGGAAACTTGTAAAAGGGACGACAAAAAAAATGATCTTATCTTAAAAAAAAATAAATTCTATCCTATGTGCAAACACACCAAACTAAATTCAAAACACTCCTCTGAAAGTACCATCACGTATGATTGAAGGCCAACACTCAGTCCATAGGGATACATATAAAGCCCCTAGAAAGACTGTCTTCCCGGGAGTCACAGATCCGTTACCAAAACACAAACCTTTAGATGTTGTATATATTAGTTGTTAGGGATTTGAGGCTTTTCATTTTCTTAGGGGAAAAAAAAAAAAAAAAGGAAAATCAACTGTAATTTTCCTTGCCTTTCTCTGGGGATCCTAGTTATTAATGCAAGTTTATTGTAAATCATCACATTTTTAACTAAGGTGCTAATTATATTTCTATTAAATTCTAGCTAGTTTTCTTTCCTGGGTAAATTTTCATCCTGACTTCTATTTAATGAACAAGCAGACAATTAATTTGTAGACATTAATTTGTACACAGATTTGCAGATTAAAACAGCAAAATAAAACCACCAGTAGCACGTGTAATATTTTTTTATGAATAATGAATAATGAAATGAGTTTCAGAGCCTGGAGATCCACTGGGCATCAAGACTCATGTTGTGACCTGCGGAATGCTCATGGTAAATACATACCTCAAGTTGCATTCTGCTTCCCATTACTACGGTAGTCAGAGTCCTAAATTACTGTATTTTTACATGCTGAGCACCTTAGCATTTACATATTTAAATAAAGATAAAAGCACACCTGGAAAGTCTGTCCTATACGATTCACTATAAATAGAATTGCTTCTTCTAGGTCTTGGAAGCTTGGATAAAACTCCATTTTATTTTCATCAAGAGTCAATTCCATCTTAAATAATGGTAGACAATTTCTGTCTTCAGGATCAAAAAGTTTCACAAAAGCTTCAACTGTTCTTCTCAATAATTCTTTCAGCTAGGTAATAACACATAACACATATATATAACATATATTAGTTGAAAGAACAGAAAGCGCCATCCCACTTTCCCTTCATTCAGTAAGCCAGGATTTCCATTTCATTTTAGTACTTTTTGGCCTGATTCATGGATAACCAAAAGAGTGTGAATGACTTCAGTCGGTATTAGTCACAACCCTTAAAGGATGTAAACTAATCAACAAGTAAACAAACATTTCAGAAAAGCCCATGAATTTATTTTTGCTACAAATGTAAGTCTGTTACTAATACACTCTTTAAAAATAAATGAAGCATCTGGAATGCACTTTCCTCTGACATTTTTTTTTAATACAAGAATGATTTGAGTAGACTATTGTTCCATTATTTTTCTACAAAGTAAATAAAGGTTTAATCCTAAAAATTACTGCCTTGTCAAACTGCTGAACATATATATTCCCACTGACTATTATATTCTTAAATAGAACAATGTAAACAACAGATGCTTGAAGATAACTGGAAGTTAAAAGATTTTTAATTTTCAGTAAACTAAGAACTTGAAAAACAATTATCTCGGTCTGAAATCAGTGATTTCATTTGAACATTCTCGTGTTACTATTACTAGCAAATAAAATAACTGGAATTTCCCAAAACAAATAGCTGAGAAACACTTCATGTAACTTCCATAATCAGGGAGAAAAAAAAATTAACTCACAAACCACTGTGGTATCATTTTGCACAGAAAAAGAAAATTGTGTTTGGAAATTTTGCAGAGCTGGACTTTAAGTCTGTTTGTGTAAGTATGCTTGCTTTTGAGGGAGAGAGACCAGGTTTTGTTCCTTTTGCTAATATACGACATGTAACGGTAGTGCCAAGACCAGTGATAGGAAGGGTTCTGAGAACACTGTGATGCTTCCTTCTTTAAGCTAATTACATTCTAATTGGTTGAATGAATAAATTTTCTGTGTCTAAAAAAATAGAAGAAAAAGAAGCAGACAAGACTCCGTATTTAAGTGAAGGAAGTTAAAAATATTTAAAACTTGGAATACCTTGCTGGATTATATGCAACAGATGGCTAACGATTAATCAAAAAGGCCCCATATCATATAACATGCCGACTCATTTGAATTATCTGAATTTCACATTAAGTTTATCACTGAGAGGAAAGATTTTTACCTGATTAGACATAAGCATAGACACACAGTTATAGAAAGAGTCAACCTTATCCAACTTTACATCTTTCAATGCCTTCTCCTGAGTAAAGAGGCTGATAATTTTTTGATACCACGTATTCAGTATCTTCTCTTCTGCTTTAGAACAACTTAGAGAGACATCAGTCTTTAAAGATTCACAGTCAACTGGTCCTTTCAATCTAAAAAAGAAAATTACAGGCAACTTTATAAACAAAATTAAAAGAGAGTAAAGTAACTGTAATCCATACTGTATTACAAACCCATTCTTTTTTAGCAGAAAGCACAATGGGAACCTAAGCATCACTTCTATAGATTTAAATTAGGAAAAAAATACCCTAAATCCCGGGAAATAAAGAACAGTTACCAGAAAAAATAAAGAGGAAAAAGATTTTTTAAATTATGAAAATGAAAAGTTACAAGATTAAAAATGAAATGCAACTGATGAAATCTATCAAGAAATCTGATCTTTAGGGTTAGCATAGAATTTCCTACAGATAGTAATACTACTAGAAATCAATTTTTCAAATGCTGCTTCAAACAACACTTCTGTGGGGATCACAGCAATAAGATTAAATAAATAATGAGGACACCTTTACAGAATTAAAGGCAAAACATAAATCAAAAGGGCCGATACTACCAGCAATTTAAGTACCAATAAGATATTTACACATAACATAAGAAAAGTTTAATGTGTCATAACACAAAGTAACCTACTCAAAGAACATTAAATGACACATTGATGAAATTTATTATATAAAAATCCCTATGATAAATAATAGAATTGAAGAAACTCTTCTTATCCAGCTTCAAAAACTTATATGGGTTAATAATTTACCAAAACAGACATTACCTGAAACTTGAGAAATCCACTATATGAAAGGTAGAGAATGCTGCACAACCAAAATCCAGCAGTGTTTTCAGTGTGGGGTGGAGAATGTGCAAGTTGGAAAGGATTTGATTTTTTGCTTGGATAAAACTGTTATGCCATGGTCTAGAAAAATCCAGGCCTCTGGAAAAATTAAAACCCACAACCACCAAAACAAACAAACAAACAAACAGTGAAGAGCCTCAAGCAATACTTGAACATTCTTATATATAGAAAGTAGTATTAAAAAGCTTACTCCCTAACATGAATAGTTATTTAAGTGCCACACACATATCCACAATATGATCTAGTGGAAGCCATAAAGATACTTTGATCAACCATGTTTCATAGTCCAGGGTATTTTCAGATCACCTGCTCTTCCTGAAGCTCTTTCAATGTAAAGATCTAACTTCACCAACTGCGAACAGGAAGTATTTGTCATCAATATTTAGATGGCACACATTCTGGTGCTTCAGCAAATTGTACATTTCAGATAATTATATTCTGCCTACCTGAATTCCTCCTCTATTTTGGCAGAGCATAATACAAGGTTTCACCTCATAACATCAAAGTCATATAAAACCTTGGCATCAGATGCAGTTCCATCATGTTAAAGTATGGTACAATGCTGGTGACTGCCCGTAAACTGCCCTGTCCACACACACTTCATGCCACAGGTCACTGCAATATGACTTCTGTGTCTGGGCACTCGGAGCCAGAAGTCTCATTTACTCTATGTAACTTTAACAACAGTAATAAAACACTGTCAGTGCTAAAACTCTGCAAAGCATTCAGATATAAGATGTTCAAATGGAGGATCCTCTACAGGCAGAAAAAAAAGTCTCATTAAGGGACTCCAGAATTAATACTGTGCCATAAATCTCTTCATGCAGCTCAACAAGAATTTTGCTCAGGCAGCTGAGTGAGTTTTGCCAGTGGGTTATTTGCTAACTTAATCCACTCACAGAGGTAATAAAGGCAAAGGTGCCTCCTCTTCATCTTCAAGTCCTTTTACATCTGGTTTAATAAGAACATTTCGCACTAAGAAAAAAATAACAAATATGAACATTAGAAGAAAATTAAGCAATATTCAATAGGCATTGTACTTCCTAAGTCTTTCTTCAGGTTGAACCAAACACATAGTAGGATGGAAAGGTAAATGTAAATAAAAAGAGACATGACTTCAAGGGAACACACTTTCAAAATTCTAGTTCACGACTCTTAAAAATCTAAGTGAGTTGCATGAGTGATAGCTGAAAACAGCTAATTATCTTTGCAGATTTTTGTTGCAAACTTCCTCATGCATAGAAAGCAGCATCAGAAAACTTAGGGATGTGCTTTTTGATGAACAGCTTTAAAAAGGCTGCTGTTCCTGAAAAGGAAAAAAAAAAAAAAAAAGACTAGTACATAAAAAGTTTCTGCTTTCTTTAGTAGAAAACACCTACACATTCTTGCATCAAATTCACTAAACAGATTAAAGATGTAATGAAATAAGGTCATCAGCAATCAGCCTTGTTCTCATTAAGTCTATAGCTGCCTTTGTCTTTGCTTGAACTATACCTTCGGCTGGTTAACTTTTTACTAGTCCAAATAAAATCAGCACGGTTTGCCTTAAATGTTACGGCTAATACACATTTGATGAGGCAGAAAAAGATAAATCGGTGGTTAACTACAAAAATCAGGCCTGGCTGAAAGAACAATCTAGAAAAATTATTTTCAGACAGAGAAATTATATTTCAGACAGTTTATAATATATATATACATTAATGTATTAATGCATGCATTAGTATATTAATGTTAGTACTGTGCAGTTTATGGTACTTACCCATACATCTTTTCATGCTCATTTCATAATCCCTTATTATCTCTCCTAAAAGCTTTTCAGTTAACAGCTCTCTATCTTTGCCTTCCATAAGCGACTGTGGCACCAATGTGAGCATGGACATTAGCCACTGCTGCTGAATGGGAACCACGGGATTACTTTGCACACGCTTCTTCATAAAGACATAGTTCGTCTGAAAGGACAATATTGTCAGAGGTCTAATAATTGGCTATGTACATACGTTACACGTGACAATCAAGTATTTTTTTATTCACCATTTCTTATACATAATGACAGGTGACATAATCTAATCTTTTCAGTATTCAATGACTAGTACACTAAAAGCTACTCTATGGTTGGTAAAATGGTCTCCCTGTCTCACTGCTTAAATGCAGAATACTGTACTTTTCAGTATGGCATTGCCCTTGGTTCTCTGCTGAAGATTATGACTGACAATAAAACAGCTCAAGGTTCCTGTTTTTGTTCTTTGGACAAACATTTATCGGGCAAAAAGTATGCATAAATAGGGGGTTTGGGGCCAAATAAATACATGTTTATGCTTTTTAGTGATAGCTTTGTTATAAAACAAAAAGGGATATGAATCTCTCCAGTTTTCAGAATGACTTTACCTAACATCAGCTAGGAAAAATAGATGTTCCCTTAAGCTACTTAATATAAATTTTTCAATGCTAATTTGAGTTTAAAGTGGCTCTCAGAGGTAAAGTTTTATTTTAAAAGCCATACACAAATTCCAGGACTTGTACATGTTCTTCAAATCATATGAAAAATGTCAAAGCCTACTGTTTGCACAGGCAAAATACAATCTATGACCTCAACTGAAAAAATCCTGAAGCCAGTCAGAATTTTTTTCTAAGTAATGATCTTTAACTAAGGTTTAATTGAAACTTAAATTACTGATGGACATACTTTCTGTAATAGAAAAATACTTTCTTCCCATCGGACTACAAGAAAATATTCCTATTTTGCTTGCTATTCCATTTTTCACCAACAAGACTACTGAAAAAACTTTTCATGTTTAACCACCATTAATTCCACATAACACACTCAACCCCTCTGAACAGAGACCGTTCACTCTTCTGCTCTAAAAAAGCAGGAGAAAGAATTTAACTCACTCTTCGTTGTTTTTCCTCACTGTTCATCTGTATAAAAATTAACAGAAAATCATAATGTATTAAACAAAAAAATCAGAAATATAAAATTCAACAAACATTATTCCTAAATAAAGGCTTTATTCCGTAAATATACAGGTATCAATTTCAATGGGACTACCTGAGCACATTTGTGAATTAACAAGGATTGAGATAAATATGTTTAAGTAAATACTAAGAAGTAAGAGACATAAATGCCCCGATAACAAAGAACAAAACAGGAAGCTGTTAAAATATTAAAGAAGTACTTTCTCACAGTGGAAGGCAGTTCCGGGATAGGAGGTACAGGATCTCTCTGATATTTTTCTTCCATGGATACATGACAGACTTCTAAAGCTCGATTGATTCTAAATAAAAACACAGGGCGAGAAGTGCAGAAAAACTACAAATAATATATTTAAAATAATGCTATAATTTTAATGAATGCAACCTGTTTTTTCATGTTTACCAACTTTCTGATCACTAAAAGGTAAGGTTGTCTTTGCATACTCTGTCTTCTCTTATATAAAAGAGCCACATTTATCTTGGCCACAATCACAGTCTATACGTGCCTTGATTCACCTCATCCAATTGCCCTGTTAGGATTATATTTTACTTCTCAACCAACTACAACAGGGTTTGTCCAACTGTATTATAAGAAAAAGAGAAAAATGCACAGAACAAAACTCCTAAAGCTGTTTAAGACCAGCCTTTTTTTACTGCCTGTGGATATAAATTGCTACATAACTGTCAGAAAACTTTTAATGGTTCACGTTGCCATGACCTGCTGACCTTACACATTAAAACATTCCAGTCCATCCTTTTGGGATACACTCTGCACTTATCTTGCAAAGAATATTTCAGCCTTATCTCAATATATCTCAGCGAAAAACTCCCAAGTGTAAGTTAGACTGACAATTTCAAGTATGCACTCAAATCATTACCTCATGGGACCTCATTTAAAAGACAGTTCACTTTGTACAAAAAAATGTAAGTGAATCAATATTCCAGCAGAATATTCACTTTTTGTCAGATGGCTGCTCAGCAGTCATCTTACTGCACACTATGTTATCACTACAACACAGCTGACATTTTCAGCATACTGAACACCTACATTCTAAAAACTGCACTCTGCTACTGCAGGTATAATTGAAAAGTCAGGATTTGCTTTCTAAGAGCTAAAATTAAAAGACTTCTTGTTTGTTAGATTTCTATTAATACTTTAAAGGCTGTTATAAAAGAAAGGAAACATATTTATTTTTAACTTCTATATAGATTAACTGCCATCTATAAGTGATTGTTGCTACCATTATTAAAAAAAAAAAAA
>VXBO01007938.1:30469-51756 GCA_013400135.1 Rhinoptilus africanus
CGGGGGACGAGCGGGTCTTCACGCCCTCCAACGCCATGGTGGGGCTGCGGCTGAAGCTGCGGTGCACGCCTGGGGACGGGGCGCGGCGCTACGGGCCGCCCCGGGAGGTGGAGAGCAGCGGCCCGGTGGAGGCCGGCCCCGGGGCCTGCACCTTCGACTCCCGGCACCTCTACACCAAGAAGGTCTGCGGGCAGGGCTCCATCCGCGCCGTCTCCTACAACATCCTGGCCGACACCTACGCCCAGACCGAGTTCTCCCGCACCGTGCTCTACCCCTACTGCGCCCCGTACGCCCTGGAGCTCGACTACCGGCAGAACCTGCTGAAGAAGGAGCTGGCAGGCTACAGCGCCGACCTCATCTGCCTGCAAGAAGTGGATAAGTCCGTCTTCGTGGACAGCTTGGCTCCAGCCCTGGATGCTTTTGGACTCGAAGGGCTCTTCAAGATTAAGGAGAAGCAGCACGAAGGCCTGGCCACCTTCTACCGCAGGGACAAGTTTAGCCTCCTTAGCCAGCACGATGTAGCTTTTAGTGAAGCCCTGCTCTCCGACACGCTGCACAAGGAGTTGCGTGATAAGCTGGCCCAGTACCCCTTGGTGCAGGAGAAGGTGCTGCAGAGGTCATCGGTGTTGCAGGTACCAGGTTTTATGTGCGTTCTTCATCTTTCCCCTCTCCTCCTCCTCCCACTGTCTCCTGGCAGAGGCAGCCAAGCTGGGTTTGTTGAGCATCAAACTACAGAAGGGAGACGAGGGTTAATAGTCTGAAATACAGACAGAACAGTGGTATGTTCTCTGTTAGCTAGGGTAACGAGTAGAAGAGCAACTTAAAAGCAAGAACAAAACATTGAGACTTTACTGAACTGGAGTTACCCAAAGTCGTTAAAAAAGGAAAAATGATTCCTTGTTTTAAGATGAAGACAGCTGTTGAGATTCTGGGCTGGGTATCGATTCCTGGTTGGTGGCATCGGCTGCCAGGTTTTTCACTACTTACTCTTTTATGTCAGAATATGTATTTCATAAAAATTAAATCTTGTCAATCAGTTCTAAACGAGACTAAGTTAATGTAGCTTGTTTTAATAATGCCCCTTTTAGAAAGTGGCAATAGGGAGAGAGATGAGGTTGGACAGGTTTGTGAGCTTGTTGTCAAGCTGGCATCAGCCAGCGGGTGTGCCAGCAGACCTATTCTGCAAGTACAAATGTGTAAGATATAGATCTAAGTCAGGAATTTCAGAAATACTCATTGGTAAAAGTTTCCTACTTGTGGACTGGGTAGGACTAACAATCTTTTCTTGATAAATGAAATCACCTCTGAATTTACATACGATTAAACATCTATGTAATGCTACTAAGCCAGAGCTATAGCTCCAATTCTGTTGCTGAGGTGGGAGAACAGAAAATAAAAGTAGTTAAGAATGGTACAATGTTAGCAACATCTTATGAAAAAATATGGAACGAAGGAAAAAATATGTCCAAATGAACATTTGTCAAATACCTGGATGTAGTGGTAATTGGCTGGTACCCAGACTTTATATAAAAGATAAATAGACCCAGCTTAGGAGCTGTACTGTTCATTAGTTGTAAGCATCAGATTCTTTGAACTGGATTGCCATAAAGGCATAAGCTAACTCTTGCATTTTTACAAATATATAAGCTCTCTATTTCAGACTTACCAAAGATTGCTTTTTCTCTTGAAGGTTTCAGTTCTTCAGTCTGCAACTGATCCTTCCAGGAAGATTTGTGTAGCTAATACCCACCTATACTGGCACCCAAAAGGTAATTTTGTCATGTGTCTGTATGTAGGACAACTGGGTTTGTACAGGTTTTTGTCCTTCCTCGGGAGAGAAGATTTCTTTTGCAGCTATAACCTTTTCTTACGGAAATGTGGGTTTCCTGCCTTGCTTCTTATCTGGATGAATCAAGCCAGGCTGCTAGGTCTGTTTGTTTATTTATTTTCCTTAGAGTAAGATTGTTCTAGTCTGCCTGGGAGTCAGTAGAATACAGCTGAAAGCAAGACAAGTCATGTTACACACAGTTCACCCAGAGAATAGAGCATAATACAGGTAGCTTTGTGTGTGCTCATGGCTTCCCAATGCTATTGTACTTGAAGGAGCTGTATTTGGGTACTGCCAGGAGGGCAACCAGATTGGGCTACAGAAGCTTTTAGAAGAGATTCTCCTCTTTTAAACTGGTTTTCTTTTGGTTCTATGCCTTTCAGGAATGTTATTAGGATGGTTGCCACAAAATGTCAAGCTGCTGTAATATGGGTGTTTAAGGTTCAGAGTTCTTGTATGTGTGAGTTTAAAACGTCTGGCTCTCAAACTCTCATAGTCACAAACTTGAAAGGCTTCTTTATTTACAAAAACTATTCTAAAGCATAGTGCACAGAAAAAATGAGATTGCTGTTTTGGAGCTATACATGATATATGCTTAAATGAGCATCTTGAAAAATTCCTCTAATGCTACCGTGAGGTATTTAATGTGTTTTTTATATTCTTAGGTGGGAACATTCGTCTCATCCAAATTGCTGTAGCCTTGTCTCACATCAAGCACGTAGCATGTGACTTGTATCCCAGTATACCAGTCATATTCTGTGGAGATTTTAATAGTACGCCATCTTCTGGAACTTACAGTTTTATTAACAGTGGTGTCATTGCTGAAGATCATGAAGACTGGGTCTCGAATGGTGAAGAAGAAAGGTGCAATATGCCTCTAAGCCATCCTTTCAAACTGCTAAGTGCTTGCGGAGAACCTGCTTATACAAACTACGTTGGTGGGTTTCATGGATGCCTGGACTACATTTTCATTGACAAAAATGCTCTAGAGGTTGAACAGGTCATTCCGTTGCCAAGTCACGAAGAAGTAACAACCCATCAGGCTTTGCCAAGTGTTTCGCATCCTTCTGATCATATAGCACTAATATGTGACTTGAAGTGGAAATAGATCACCTCTTGCGTGGTGCTTTTGGGGGTTTTCAAAGAAAGGGGTTCGAAAGCAAGGAATTTAATTTACTCCTGGGGAACTGAGGTTATACCCTGGCTTGTACACTACTAAAAGGAAAGTCGGAACAATTACTGAAAAGTTCATGTGTTTAATGGTTCTACTTAATATTATCCCACTGTTCAGAATATTTGCATGACAACTTTTTCATTCCCTTTTTATATACTAATAGAAAAAATATATTTAAAACGGGGGTTTGAAAATTGGATTATCATATACCTTTTTATTGGTGTTTTTAAAGGATTAAGAATTATTTTGTTAAAAAGTATGAATTTAATCTGATTTATAAGACAGTGTACAAACTGAACTCTGCTTAATTCAGAACCAAACACAGAACCTGAAAACAAATAGATATGGTTGATTCAACTTCATTGTAATTATTGTCATGACAAGACAACTTTTTTAAAATAAGTTCAGAAATTGTCTTGTTCAGTTACCATTACTGTTTTCCAATTTTTTAGTAAGTGGCACGAACAATGTATTTGTACCTACTACCTTCTGAAAGGATGTTCTTTAGTTACCAGTGAATAGAATTTCTGTCAACGATCATCGATGTTAAATTCAAGGTTATAATTGATTTGGAAGCATTTTGCTTGCCCAGTTAATATGGATAATGAGGGTAACTAGCACCTGGTAAAACTGGACTACATATATAAGTAGCATCTACTCTGAATAGCTGTTCCTTCAGTTGTTCGTAGTCATTGGCAATAAAAGAACTACTGAAGTTTAGGACACCCAACTGTGGATGGGAGGGAGCTTTTAACAGTATAATCTGTTTTCAAGTAGGGGGAGATACAGAATAGTTAATGATGTAGTGCATTAGCTATCTGTGCCTAAATCTTTAAAAAGAAACACAAGTGACTTGCAAACCTTTATCACAGTTGTTCTGTTTTGTTCCTCTGCTGCATACAGAGACGACCTGAATTTTTAATAACATTTTTACTGGAACTTTTTCCCTTGTAGAAATAGTCTAGTCTTCCCTATTTTGTAGGAGATAATTTGGATGTGGGGAAGTGTATTTTATCGGTACCTTCATTGAATATTTTGGAGGGGTTTGAATCATTTAAAAGCTTCTTTCCCTGCATCATTAGTCCATATGAAGCAAACAGCATTTAAAAACCATTTCATTAGATCTCCCTCTTTCATCTAATAAAGCTCCCTTTTCAATTGCCTGACACATGTAAATTTTTTTTTTTTTTCCCTAGTCGCTGGTCTCTTTCATTGCAAAACAAGTCAGCCCAGGCTGATAAGAGCCGTGTACCCTACACTTGCACAGGGACTCATCGCTGCATTCTGGTGGACTGGAGGTTATAGTTGGGATTCACTGAACTGTTTCTGTACCACTAAAAATAGGCAGTCACTTTCAAGTAGTATATTGCTGAGGGCTGCTTATCCTGTCTCTTGACATAGTACCTGCTATACTGTGAAGGGTGGTCTTTGCAGAAGCTTGTAAACATTTGCTCTTAGCCTTTTCTGTGTTATTTCCAATAAAATTAGTACTGCTTTTTGTTACCGTAGAATCTGAGCATCTAACAAGTAGATGCTGGTAAACAACTGCATTAGTAAAGCCAAGAGGCAGGTTTAGCCTCAGAGGCCATACAAGGCTAAAAAGATGCAGGCCCATAAATCTCAAACATGTCTCAAACAACACGTTCTTGACTGTATTATCGTATTAGTGAGTCATTATATCCTGGCTGATTCACCATAAAGCCTCTTGGGCCCAAAGAGCAAGATGCAGGCTTGGAGGTGGGAGTAAGCGATCAAGGCCTGCTGAAGCAGATCTGCTACAAAACATAACACAAGACCTCACTGACAGAGCACTCGTTCATTCTAACAGGCTTTTGCAGGCTTAAATATAAACCTTCAGCTTTCAATTTTTGCTAAGCCAGTACTTAAGCTGAGCCAAATGGTAGCTAAAGGCCTTTGGGTGAAAAATGGAAGCAAAACATGGAATGTAGCAATGAATGATATTAGATCATTGCAACGGAGTGAAGGACAGCACTCTCCCCCTGTACAATTGGACTCTAAATACCTTGGGTAGGTCCTTATTCCATTACTGTTCTCTTAGAAATCTAATCAAAGAGAAGCGTCACTCAGTCTTGCCTACGAGTTGAAGGAGATGCCTGTACGCTTCTGGACTACAAAGTTGATAAAAGTATCAAAGTATCTGTGATTCGTAACTAAACTTCAAGATACAGGAGTGAGGAGAAAATCTTGCACACAGAATGGAGGCTGTAAACCTCATATCTGGGCAAAGAATATTTATTTAGTAAATGAGAGAAAGCATACACCTGAAGATGTAACATTTGCAAGCATATTGGTAACCTAAAGGGGCACTTGGTGGCTGCCTCCTCCGCCTGGCAAGACCTAGGGGAGGGGGAGCAGGGGAGAGCTGGCATCTGCAGTAGGGGAAACACACGGGCTGCAACAGGCCCAGTAACATTAGATGGCCCTCGCACATGGCAGATAATCCTTTAATATCCTCAGGAGGAAATTCAGCCCCACACGCTAGTGCCGAAGATTCTCCAGTCCCAAGTATCCCTCGTTTAATTAGTGAAATGCAGCAGCGCAGGCCGACTGCCAATAGCAGCAACGTGTCAGGAACCAGTTCGTCATTTCTGGCATGAGAATGCAGCACTAGGGTCTAGGGTAGTAAAAAGTCACAATTCAAAAGAATTGTCATTATTTGGGGGGTGAAAAGCGATCCCTACACACACCTTTGACCTGTATCCCCCATGCTCCCAAGCTATATTTACATCTATGTGAGTTAATATATGGTGCTTCCTACTCCACATAAAGTGATTTTAGCTCCCATTTTAGCTCCCCCTACACATCTGGGCCTTGCCCAACAATTAATTTTTCTTCTCTCCATCACCTCTGGAACCCAGATTTGTAGCAGCCCTATTAAGCTTGTCTCCATTTTATTTTATAAACCTAAAGTCATATATGTTCCCCTTCCAACAACTGGAATGCTCTATATCCTTCACAAAAAAATTGGGCAAGATGCTCTTTGCATATGTTTAAATGGTTTTGGTGGTTTTTGGTGGTGTTGTTTTTTTCATTTTGTTTTTAAATGCTACTTTCCCAGACCAGCCATTAAGGGAAAAGGGAGAAAAGGAACATCTCACTTTGCTTCCTAATTAACTTGCACATCTCCGATGCAGTGAACTCAAGAGAGGCAGCACTGCACCAGCATCGGCTCTGCCAAGCTGTTGTTTCCGGAGGGAGGAGTTTCCTCTTTCACCCTGGCCTCTGCTGCGGACAAACCTCATTCACAAGAACATTGTAAGAACCAAGAGCATTGGAAGACTGGCCCTCCGGAGGTAACAGATACTTGGCTAGTTTTCGGGTTGTTCCTGTTATTGCGAAATGTACTTTACCTGTGTATTTGATGTGTACAAAACCTAACCAGGTTCTGCCAGATCCTTCAGACTGGTCTGGCAACTTGGAACTCGTATTCCCTGACTTTGTCCACTCCGGACAAAGGGGGCTAAGCCACCCGTGACAGTACTTGAGCTCTTACACATCAGTATTTTTTCTCTCACTGCTATTTTTGAAAGGACTAATTCAAGCCCTCAGTATGATGCGTTTATGTATCATGATAAAGCAAATAATAATGCAAAGTATGATTGAGAGAGGGGGAAGAAAAGGAAGGAGGAAAATGGTACAAGAAAAGGAGGGGAAAAACAGCCAACGTGGGAAGGAGTCAGCTCTTTTAACACCTCAAATAGCATGGTTGCCTCATTTGTCACATTCCTAGCATCAAACTGTTCCCAGATGTTCAACTCCAACCCAGTAAGAGGAAGAGCCTGCAACACTTCAGAGTTTTACTAAAATTAGCATCAGATTCTTCAGCAGAACCTGATATTTTAAATTTTTTTTCTGAACAAAGCAGAACACATGCAGTAGCTAAGCCTTAGTCATTGGTCCAACAGCAGCACATCAATGTCATTTCTTACTCAAGTCCCCTGTCAATACCATTCCTGACAAGGGCGGGAAAGATGTGCTGGGACAAAGCAACGTGCGGAGTTTCATCATATTGCAAGTTGCCTTTGCCAGACCTTAACATAAAGACTACTCACATGAGTAAGGCACTGCAAACTGGGCTGTGGATTCTCATTACTGGCAAAAACCTAAACCACTTTTTACAGAAGCCAGGCCATTGCTGTAAGCGCCCTCTAGCATTCTATTGCCTCCAGTACATCGTTTTACTGGTGTATGTTGATAACAATGAGAACAAACCGAGCAAGTAGAAACGCTTACAGCATTTGTTGCTAATTCCTGATCCATTTGGAACTGATTTTTGTTCTGCTTGCAAACAGTTGAGCCAAAGTCCACAGATTATCTACAAAACAGTTGCAGAACAAGTTCTGGATTATATTGTTCATTAAGCAATTAAAAAACAACTCCAAGAAACAAAACCAACAAAAAAAACCCACAACAAATACCCATTACTATTTATGTTGTAGGACTGAGCAATGAAGTTAGTTAAATCTGAGAAAAACAAAACAAGCCTTTTGCACTGGTCTGAACGGAGATCTGACTATCCATGCAAAACTATTCTCCTAATGTTGGAAAAAAATGAAAAACCAATCATACATGTACTGAAAATACAAGGAATAAATTGTGCCAGTGTGGCCACATAAAAGAAAATCCACTAATTCTTCAGTGTTTTGCTCTCTATAGTTAAGCTGGCCATCTGACACACTGAAATAAACACTCCTGTATACTGACTCTCTAGCGCAGCAGAACTTACCCATTGTTTGAATACAGGAGTTGATGCTACACAATGAAAGATTTCAACTACTGGAACTCAGGATTTCCCGTCATTACAGTAGAACAGGGAACAAGTTTTTAGCAGTCTTTTGCCTGTCCCAAGATTTTGAACTCCTGGGAGAACAGCTCACTTCAGGTATTTGACTTCTGAGAGGGAAATCACAAAGTCAGTATATCTAAACTCTTAAAAGACATGACAAAATTAGATCTTCATGGAAATTTATTTTGCCTCTGGAAAGCAGGGCTGTATTATACCTTGTTATTGATATACAACGTATATAGGTCACTGTTATGATTGCTTTAGCCAGAAAATAACAATTTTACAGAATGTAAAAAAGCTAAACAGTATTTTTACTTATTCACAATGTCTTAAGTGACAGTCACTGCCTTTACAGTAAAAGAATTGTACTGTGTTTGGGTAAGAAGAGTAGCATAAAAATTACATTTTTGTTAGTTCAAGAAAGTATCACTGCCACTGCTAAGGAATTTACTGCCAGATAGCCGTACTAATGGAATATGATACGGATTTCAATACTGCACGTGATCCTGGTACTAGAAGAGATAAGGCAGCATTGAAAAAAAAAAAAAACAACAAACCTCATCAGGACTATGTGTTCTTGTACTAACAGACAAGCACTAGCTACAAAAGTAGCACTAACTCCAAATGAAAAAGAAAGCCACCAAGATTTCAGCTCACAGCAACAGCCGTTAAGAATACGCATAACAAACTACTTCATGTTTGTCATCTGAAGACAAGGCGGCTTTCCAAGCACATGCACCAGTCCCAGGGACTGCTGCTTAGAATCAAGAACACATAATTTAGAGTGTACCTTGAAAATGTTTAGAGAATTGAGAACAGTTGACGAGACTATAATAACCTGAGGGAAAGTTTATTTACTTCTGTCAATGGTGACATTATTCCACAGCCCATCAAGTGTCTTGTCCCTTCCACAGCTTAATATTACTATGAATAAGCTGCGCACCAGAGGCCTCGCTTCCAAGATTATGACCTTACAGAATATTAAGAGGCAAATACCATTTTACTAACAGAGGTCAAATGTGATCTTACTTACAGGAAGACTGAAGTACTTGCTTCAGGTCCTCTCTGTGCTCCGGTTAACACCACAGTGACTACTCAACTGCACACAAGAATTCTATTGCCTTTGTCTTACTACATTTCAGTGTAAGCTGTAGCCTTAACCCCAGATACCACCACTCTTAAATGAGCTCAAGGTCTTTACTACTTCCTGACACTGATTTTGTGAAATTACTTATTTTATAGCCGAATCACAACCTACTGGTACACAAAGCCAAGCACAGTGACTCTGAAATACGAACTTCTATACACATGCTGTAACTCAGCAAGTGTAGCGGCTAAACAGAGCTCACCTAAACCTGAGTATTTTAATTACTCAAAAGTGTTTGAAAGAATTAAAACAATGAAATCTTTACCTCTGTTTACCAAAACAGCATGTTCCCTTCAAGATAAGAGGCCTAATTTGTTTCTAAGTGTCTGCTTGTTTAAGTTCTTCCTTGGAAGAAGAGATAGCATTTAATTTGTCACACGCATTGTTTCATTTTCACCTATTGGGACTGCTAATATAACCCTAGTACACTACAGACACGCTGGCTCTTCTGAACAAGGTGTTCCTCGTAAGGTTCACTTCAAGGAACTGCATTGCTATAAATACGCACATCAACAGCTACTGATCCAATGCACGGATATATCAACTTTGGTTAATACATCAGCAGCAATTCATTGAAGGTGGAAGCGAAACACTACTCACACTGCCTCCTGTTTTTCTGTTGCACATTGACGACAGTTAACGGCCGTATTCAAAAGCTCTGGAACGTTCTCTGGTTAGTTGTGTTCACAGTAACAGCACTTCCCACAGACCTGAGCCTCAGTCACAGCAGAAGCTGCCTTGGAAGGTGCTCTGAGTCTAAACTAGCTTGAGTTTACCAGACCTTGTTACTGTCCTTCTAGCAAGGATGACAAGACCTGGACTAAAAATAAGAGAGGAGCTTAGCCTAAAACTGCAATGAAATCATGCCTTGGATTCCTAAAGATGTACAATTAATAGAGTATTTCAGTAGGAAGACTGAGCCATATTGGCGTCCATACAGCAAACAGGCAAGAGAAAAATAGATTTTAAAATATGCATCAGTAGCAGCCTCAAAAAACACGTTAAAGTATTTTGGACTAGAGAGGTATAACAGGGCAGAAACATGAAAGCAAGACAGTAGCATTTGCAGAGAGCTGATTTTTGGGGGTGACTATCACCATAAATACAATATTGACTAAATCCCTGTAGTGTTTTAAGTTCGCTTCCCAGCCAGCCACCACCAGAATTCGCAATTTCTCCTGCCAGAACCCATGTTGGTTTTTAAACATAGATACAACTACGAAACAGACATGCATGCTTTTCAGGCAGTTCGTATTTGTTTTATTACAATTTTTGTAACTGTTAGTATTTTCATATCTGGACATCTTAAAAGGAATTTTAGATTTACAACTTCAAAAGACACTTACAGAATTATATACGTCTTGATGACAGCTACTCTACTGCACTGTATACAACTTTGTTGCCCACCTTCCATGTCCCACTCTACATAGCTCCAAATAACTGAAAATCTGAGACTGATGTTCACGTTCAAGCTGCAGGAAAGCCCAGTTCATGGAAAAATAAGCGATAACTTGCAGTTCAACTATTTCAGGAATCAAGAAAAGCATACACAGAACTATACATTTTATAATTTTATTAGGAATAATTCCAAGTGGGTTATGAAGAAACTAATCCATTGAGTTTGATGAATTTTCCAAAATTTCTTTATGAAGATATGTTCACCAACAAACAGTAAAACTTCAGCAGAACTATTATACACTGGGCAAAAATAGTCAGGCTGATACCAAAAAGCAACATGCAACATAAAAAAAAAAAAAGATACAATATAAAGAAGACAATCTGCTGAATATTAAAACCAACCTCAACATGAGCTCTTCGCAACCAGCACAGAACTATTCTACCCATCAAATCCAATTCACACAAAGGCAAGTTGGGCTGACAGAACCCAAGGATTAATAAAATGTTCCTCAGTGCAGTAGATTTGTATAGTGTTTTAGAGCATTTCCTTGGCTGGAACAAGCAGTACTAGGAATTATTTTTGGCAAGGGAGAGAAATAAATACATACGGAATGCTACATTTTTAAATCAGCAGACTGTCTGAGGAATGAAACAGGGCATCAGTAAACTAAAAGTAGCAGGGAGAAAAAAAAATTTAAAACATTAATTTATTGGGGCTCAAAAGAGTATTCAAAACAGATCTTAAAGATGTCACAATAACTATATTCAGGCATTTAGGCTAACAAGGGGAATAAAATCAGAAGATACACTTTTCCCAAGTTAAGGAGATTTTTACCCAAGCATATTGCTACCTTCGCAACATGTAGCTTGGTAAACAATAATTGGCAACAAAATAAGTTGAAACGCTGTAATATCCTGCCCAAATATCAGTTCCAGATACTGTAATAACCAAGATGCAAACTAATTTTGTTGTAACAAGCCTAGACCACTTATATCAAACATGTCCCTGGTGAAAGAGTCATCCAGTTTGAGTTAGCGTTTTGAGAGTTCATTTGACAGCCAGTCAAGTCCCTCGTACAGACCAGTTCCTTGTGTAGCACAGGTAGCCTGGACGTACCACTGTTAACATAAAACACAAACAAAAATTAAATTTAAATACTGACAAAATGCAAGTTAAGTTATCAAAGTATGTGACGCTCAGATACACACTCAAATAGTGTTCTTTAAACAATATTTTGTGTCCTAAGTAGAGTCAATATTGAACAGATGGTATTTTTCTAAGATTTGAAAAGTACATATAAAGTAGATGGAGTCCACGCATTACCCAAAACCTCAAGTGTTGGCCTATCAAATGCTGGAACACCATTTAGTGCACAAAAAACATACTGAACTTGTGTTTGGTTCATATGCTGAAAACTAGCTTCTTGTTTTTGAAAGACTGCTCTTTAGAAAACGGACATGGAGTTACCTAAACTAACAGACCTCTAAGACATCTTCTGCGGATATGATCTTAGTCCTTGTGTCCTGGTTTGAGGACATCAACCAGGTGTCCAACACATGCTGGTTTTTGGCCAAAACCACAACAGATTGTCAACATACAGACATTAAGCAAGTATTACAGAAGGATACATGGCTTATGTGTTTTATATCTCAAAGGCCTGTGCAGATGGAGTCTAACAATTGAGAAGCTACTCAATTTTCTCCCATCCTTGTAGTGGTGAGAATTCATTTTCTCCCCCAAAATAACAAGCACTGGGAAAATAGGAAAGCCTGCCACATGCTTTGTCAAACATGTTTGACAGACATATTTCAATGACAGCCTGGAATATTTGTGTTTTTCCAGGAGAAGGTGAGAGATGAAACACTGCAACAACTGTACAAATTAGACTATACTTCCCAATCACTTATTTTGAACGAGGATCTCAAACTATGCACTACAGTGGTAAACAGCAGCAACGTGCCTCTCTCCACAGAAAGAGGTGAAAACTTCCCTTTCCTTTCAAGGGTGATTACATTTATGATACATAATAAAGGAAGACAAGAGTTCAGCAACCAGGAAGTTTAGCACTTACAGTTCTGTTACGCAGAGACTGAAGACCTAGTTTATCTGTCATTTCACTGATTGCCATGGCATTTGGCAGATCTTGTTTGTTTGCAAACAGAAGCAGCACTGCATCTCGCAGCTCATCCTCCTGAAGCTGAGAGAAAAAACGATCATGTTATTAAATGAGCTCAGTTAAGTACTTCCATTACTTCAACAAGCACTAAAGAAACCTAAATACTGATTTAAGGTTTATAAGCTTTCTCGTTCTTGCTCCTGAAGTCACCGGTAAGTCCTGAGTCAAATTTATCTAGTACCCAGCAGAACTTCTCCTACAAGCAAGGAAATACTCTTTCAATAGGCAGTTTAAATTTACCAGCACCTTGCTGCTGAAATTCTTAGCATCAATTTGTTTTTCCAATATTCTTCCTTTATCTGCTGTGTTTCTATTAAGGTTTTGTGAAGGAAAGAAAGGTTCTCAAGCATTAGTAGTTCTCAAGGTAAAGCGCTCTACTGAGTTGTAGTTACAACTCAGTGCACAATGTGACCCAGAATTACCAGTTAAATATGATATGCACTGTACAAACTCCCTAAAATTTTAAAATCCTAAATCTCTTAGGGAAGCTGACACACATCCAAAAATATGACAAAGTACAACAATTATATTTCAGAAGGTATTGATATTTACCATTTTCTGCAGCTCTTCTGCAGCTTCCTGGATTCTCTCTCTGTCATTGCTGTCTACCACAAAAATGAGGCCCTGTAAGAAGTTAAGCAGTTTTGAAAACCTAATGTAAACATACAGTACTATTTTAAAAAAGAAAAAACCTTTTATTGAATATTGTGACTGTCCCCTCTCTTAGGTAAGAAGATTTGACAGAAACTTCTGTTTAAGCAATGCAAGAAGGTCTGCCTGAACAAGTACATAAGTTTCAAGTGCAAAATAAAGCTAGGCCTTCTAAATCAAAAAAGTTAACCACCACAAATGTCAATTTATACATTAGTGTGGGATTCATTAATTTGAAACAAAACCAAAAAAGAAACAGATAACCAGCAAAATTTCAGAAGCTAACTCTCCTCCCTCCCTTTTCACTCATTGTATCACATTGAATGCAGCAAGAGAGCCGCGAGTGCGTCACCATCTCATGTTTCACTGGAAAAAAACCCCAACGCACTCTCAAAGTAAGGCCTGAATTTGTTTAAAAAAAAGTTTGTACCAAACAGTATTTCTAATTGCATCTCTGTTATTCAAGTGTCCTCCTTACAAACACACTATTTACTCTTAGAATTTCAGTCTGAAAACCCTGTATTTTATCATTCTACTTAAAAAAACAGAAGCATCTTTTAAAAATATTTACTAACAGGGCTGAATAAAGAAGTGAAATTAGGTATGACTGTATTCACAACAGTGCTTTGCTATCTCCTTTTTGTCAATCCAGACTTTTTTCCTGCATCTGATCCATTTTTCTGCACCAACCACATCCATTGTGCTACACAAAAGTTCACTGGAAACAATTTTATATTCAATACAAGGAAAAAAACCAACAAAAAAAACACACTCACAAAGTTTCCTTTTACTAATAAGCAACTTAATTTGCTACTTTTAAATCAAAGGAAAAAAACACATTTATGTCACCAAAAATGACAGCAGCCACATCAATACGAAGCAAACACTTTCTAATCAATCAGTAACGAGATCTTTTATGGCGTTTTTAGATACTCTGTGTACTAAATACACTGATATAGCACAGTCAAAGCTGTATACTTTGAGGCCGATTAGAAAAAAAAGAGTATGTAGAAGGGTGCTTAGACAGTGAACATTTCTTATACATAAGCTAACGCCAGTTCTAACAGATCAAAACATGGATACAGCAAAGTTGAAGTGTTCCTGACAAAGAAACCAGCTGCTCTGGCACATTACAGAACACTGGTAGATCCTGAAGGACTTTCTCCTTGCCGGGCTACACTAATGACTGCACTTGAAGCTTTCAGGGTAACAAACCAGCTTCAACTAGAATAAAATCTGGGTATTCCTCAGAACTTGGAGTGAGTAGTGAGAAGCCTTTCTGGAAGCAGGGGACAGAAGACAACCTTCCACATACAATGAGACTTTACAAAACAGGTCTTTAAGGATTGCCATCTAGGACTCTTACCTGTGTGTTTTGGAAATAATGCCTCCAAAGGGGTCTAATTTTATCTTGACCACCAACATCCCAAACTGTGAAACAAATGTTTTTATACTCTACCGTTTCCACATTAAAACCTAAAAGAGAATCAAATAGTTAGAAACAGTCAATGTTAGTGTTAAAATGCAATTCTAACCATGTTAAAGATAGTTGCTTCCTAAGCTATATCTCTCCCAAATATATATAAAATGGCGAATCAGAATTGAATTGCTAGACCAAGAGGAAAATTGACTGAACGGGGACATCACCCACCCCTGCAAGTTAATCAATAAAATCCAAGTACACCACCTTTGGTGGTCAGCAAGCCTTTCAGCCATAAACCGCTAAAGGTTCATGGTGTTTGGGGGAAGTACTGCTGCTTCATTGGTTCCTATACTCCTGAGCATCTGCTGCTGGCCACTGCCAGACACAGAACTGTGGTCTAGATGATCTTTGGTCTGACTCGGTTATGTTATGGCAGTACCAGAAAGCCCATGTTTGTCTTGATTCTTATACTAACAGCAAAGACAGCAAAACCCTACGCTTTTCAGAAGCCCATCTGTACAACACAAAGTTAAGAGTAAGAAGACTGAAGACACGAGACTTGGTTATCTTACCAATAGTGGGAATTGTGGTGACAATTTCTCCTAGTTTCAGTTTATAAAGAATAGTCGTCTTACCAGCAGCATCCAAACCAACTAGAACAAACAGAAAATTTGATTTAGTTCACAATATGAACTACAACCTGCTAATTTAAAACCATGCCATTTTACATGTACAGTATTAGGTTCTTTTCCTAAGATAAAACAACTTTTTGAACACTCTTAAGTCACTGTTGATATACTGCTGTATGTTTCTCTCCATTTCCTCTACCCAGCACTAAGAGAGAGAATAAGCAGTGAAGAAAACAAGGTCAATAACAAATTTTCATCCACAACCTACAGGCTCGCAAGTTTCTAGTCATCTTGCTTAGTCTTTGCATTAATTAAGTTTTATCATCCACTTTGAAAGTTTCTTCTATGTAAGTCAGGATGGTTTTCAATGCCTAGCAACAATCTACATGCAGCAGGTAGTTTCTAACTGATCACATTTGCTACATGGCACTCAAACTGGGGAAGGTCTCACCTTCTCAACCTTGGGCTAAGGCCGGTTCACATGCACCTGAACCAACAGGAGCTGTCAGGGGAAGGCACTTCAGCCTCCCTCATTCCAGTGCCCTGGCTCTTTGCTAACACTTCTCTTTTGCATTGACAAACACACGTGTATTAGGAAACTCCTGTCATTGCTCTGCACACACCCCAAGGGCTGTAACTCTTCTTCAGGACACCACTTCTATTCACTGAGATCCACTAGGATGCATTCATTAGGAGCATCCAATTTTGATCTTTATAGAAGGCCTTCTGCACTCAAATTTGCTCTTCTGATGCTACAAGAAAACTTAAGCTTGCTGCTTTTCAATATAAGCTATGTGGTAAACATGTGATTCTTAAGAAAACATGGAAAACGGAGTCTCAAAGACATTTCTTTGAGAACTGTCACCAACATTGCAGGCATACACTGTAGTTTTCTAAAACTGCAACTGCTCATTGTTAGGCATTTCAGAACACGTAGGAACAACACAAAACACAACTCCTTACATGAGAATGCAATGCTTAGCACACAAGCACCTAAATAAACAGTAGGTACTAAACACAATAACAGTTTGAATAAAATGTCTATTTGTGAAACTTAAAATAGTCAATAAAATTTTGCCTACAAAAAATACCCCCCAAGATTAATTAAATAATATTTGCACAAGAAACCAAACGTTATCCTTGTTTGATAACATTCTTTAGTATTTTGAGTTTATTTCCTACAGTGATATATTAAGCTTTCAGTGGTTTGATGACCTGACTATTAATAATACAACTGTTTCCTCAGCGTTGCAATAAAATGGAATTCAAGATTACCTACTTATTCAGAATGAAACCTAACTCGTAAAAAGTCTCCTCCTCCTCAAGACCGAAACTGCTGTTACAGTGAACTAGTTAAAAAAACCTATCTATAACTGTCCTATATTCTGATACCGTGAACAGGATTATACATGCCAATGCAGTTTCTTTGGTATTGTCATTGTGTGTTTAAGAAAAAAGTTGTTTTAATTGTTAATNACCAAAGCTCCTTGAGGGCTAATAAAATCCCCAAGCACCCAAATTAAAATTTAACAATTATAACTTTGCTGTTGTCTAAGTGTTGGTCTTTTTTAGCACCACACACAAACATGAACAAAAAAAAGACTTGGTGTAGCAGAAGTTTCACAAGTTTTGCAAGTTATGAAACCCACGTTAGCTATATAGCAGTGTCAGGAAGCCTTAGAAAACCCCTTTAAGCAAACTCCAAAACCCTCAAATACCCCATCTATGCTGAAAAACAATGTTTTTAATAGCACAATGCTTGAAGCCCAACACTATTCTCAAACAGCTCAGCTTCAAGTGAACATCTGTAGGATGCCTAGAACTTTACAAGAAAACATGATGCATGCCCATGAGATATATATGGTAATTTTCTAGTAAATTAAGATCATTTAGTGAACCACCAATTAAAGCTACACATACTCACAAACTCTTCACCCATTCCCTGCAAAAAACTCCAGTTATCAGTAGAACAAACACTGATAAGATTTGTTAAAATCGCTAACAAAAATAAAATCTACACAAATGGTTTTAGTGTTATTTGTGGGATATACTAAAGATACAGATAAAGAAAAAAGATAATCTCATTTCAAAGAACATACACAGGGGATCGAGAACCATAAAGATATGACTCAGAGTTAAGAAATCAGAAACCAGTCAAGAATTTTAAACTATTTCCTAGATTTAAGAAATGATTGCCCCAGATATACAGTCTGCTCTTGTGCCAGGACGCACCGCCACCTCAATGGTGCTGGCAGAAGGCTACAATAGCTATGTAAGCACAAAGCCCAGAGACTTAAATCTACTCTTATCCACAATTCTAATTAAGCTGTTGGACTTTGCACTGAGGCAGGCTGAGTTACGGATATGAGTTTTCTTCTTCTGACTCTACACTCAAGACAGAAGCTTTTAATGGAGGGAAGGCAACTCCTTCAAATCACCATGACCCTATTGGCAAAAAAATGCCTCTTTTAGCCAAATTGCAAACATTATGAAGTCTAAACAAGCAATAGCCATCAAAAGCATAGCCTCCATTCACAGTTCCTACTCCAATCTTCCATTTGCCATGCTTTTCAGAAGAAGAAAGAGCACCAAACCACATTTAATCTTTTGAGCCACTAGGAAGTGTAACTACTGCTTTTAGTGGTCCAGGAATAGACATGTTTACATTCGCACTGGAACACTAAATGTGAATCTACGAGCTACTTCCATGTCATAAAATTTATTTAACTATCAAGATGAAAATCTAAGTCTGAAAACCCGAATTTAATAAATTACCAAATCTGCATTTTCATTTTAATTCCCTTGCCTGACTAACCATTGATGAGACCAAGGTATAAGAATCTTGATGTAGGGTACGATGGGCAGCGCTTGCACCACAAAGCATTAAGATGACAATAAAGTACAAACGGGAAGCACAGACTTGCAACCATTTAGCTTTAAACTGAGTCAAACATCCTCTTCCTCTAGCTGCAGAAAAAAACATCTACAACGCTTTCAGTTGCCGTTAAAATCATTGTGGTTCAAGCCCTTTACTCCTCTCTTAAGAGGGTTTTATTCACCGTCTGTCAGTTGTGTTTCTAAATCTCAAACTCATAGTTCACTTTTCCCTGGGAACACCACCCCTACGGCCACATCACATTCCTCATCTACTACTTTGATCATTGGTGGCTGAATATCAAGCTGCCTCAGTTATCATAGCACAGAACTCCATATAAACCGTACATGCAGAAAAATTGTGAACTGACTTTTTAAATGGAATTCCCATCAAGACTAGTAGATTTTGGTTGTCAGATTGAGATTTCCAAAGTTTACTAGGGAAGCAGCAACAAGCTGTATTCTAACATGAATGCTTCCCTTACCAGAGGAAGGGGGGAAAAAAAAAAGCTTCTACTATGTTTATCTGATTCATGACATTCTTGTTACAAACAAAAGTCAGTTAAAAAAAATATAATTAATGAATCCCAATTTACTACAGGTAAATTTCTTCACTTTTCTTTTCACCTTTATACCAATTCTCTCAAAACTTCTCTCATTTATCCTTTACATACTATTCCTTTTTCAGACCTAGTTTCAGTTGGCTAAGTCTTTAGGGGACATGAAGGGGTCATTCTCAACACAGCTTCTCAAGAAAACACACGTGAGAAATATCCAACAGCATGCAAACCAACAGTGATTTAAAAAAATAAATAATAAAAAACAGGTAAATGGATTTGTGCTGTACAGTGACATAATCCCCAAAGAATCTGACTTTTTCCTCCCCCCAATGTGTTTAATAATTACCTTTGCATTCGAGGCTCCTGAGTAGCTATTATCTCAGTTAACACTTGCACAACTACACCAAGACACAGAACACCAAATTATGATACTGAAAGGGGCACAACAGATCAGTAACTTCTTTTTTAAGCACAAGAAACTATGAGTGAAGAGTTTTACAGACAGGTACGTGCAGGGTTCAGACTCAGTTTTTCTGCTCTAATGCCCCAGTTGCCTAGTCTCACTTTAAGTCATTCAGTCCTATCCTACAGTTTTTTCTTTTCTATTCCCTTTTGTTACTTCCATCTATAAAGATGACATCGGAATTATTTTACATTCCTTTCCTCAGACTCACGTTAACTTCGTATTTCTGAAAAATACTTAATTGTACAAGTATCACTTTTTAAAACCAAAATTTCAGCAACAGTATACCATTAAATGTCCACCTTTTACCAAAAATATGGTTTTAGAATATAAAAGAGCGTGTCATATTTGCTGTTGGTAACGATACCTCAAATTTTGCAGAACTCAACAACACAAAATCTGCCTTAAGAGCAAAATTAATTCCACTTTGACTTGAATTCTGCAGAAACAGAAGAAAGTTGTGAAAGGGAAGTCTGAATTACAAGTTAATCTTCTGTTCATTATCAACTCACCCATGTAATATTTTTCCCTAAATCTTTCTCCATAAACACGTTACCCATGAAGTTACTGCACTGGAATACTACTGAAATGACTAGCCTTGTCCAGCTCATTTTCAAATCATAAATTGAAATTTATCACCTTGAGGAAAAGTCTAATTTAGTCCCAGTATTCATTCAGACATCTCTCCTCCAAGTGCTAATACATAATGTAGAATGTTATGAAGAGCTTCTTTTCCACATTACAGGTATAAATTTATTTTGCAATCTCCAATATAACATATTCTGTTTCTAAACATGCAATTTAGGCCCTACGATACACTCTCATCACAACTTAGCAAAAGTTTTGCCCTCTTGTGCTACGTAACAAATACGGTGCAATCTCAAGCCCTGATCCAGCTCTGTATTTTAATATAACCCACGTCTTAAAATAAAAATTATCTTAAAAAAAGAAGAAAAGATGCAATTGAACCAACTGCTAGAAAGCGCAGCTCCCTAACTCATATCTAACCTAAATTTGAACTAATTACCTACCAACCTAAAGCCTTGCAAGCTGTTTTGATCTGTATGATGTTGCTTTCCTGTTTCCATTATTTTGCAGAATGCAACAAACTACCAATACCACAGGCACGACCTCACCCTACAGTCAAACTCATTTGAAGATTTTACTTCATTCATTTAGAGTCACACGAAGAGTCTTGGCTGCTAGGGAGGCAGTCAAATCACCTCCTTGAAACCAACAGATGTACTAGGTTGTCTCAAAGACAAAAAGTACTCAGTTTTTTTTGAAATGGATGAGAGTCTCTAATTTCAAGCAGCAAAGATACTGTGCGTGTAATAAAGAACTATCTTTGTCATCACAAAATGTATGGAGAACATGGAAATTATAATTAAAAGAAGATGCATTTTGCGACTGTTGTGCACACCCAGGCAGTGCTAAGGACAAGTTGTGTGCCAAAAAGTTTCACAGTTAGGACCCAGTCCCGTTGCTGGCTATATCGAAATAAGCACTTCATATAATTTCTTAGGACAAGCCTTTTCAGTCAGCAGCCATGAATTCCATTCACTTTAGTAACAGCATTTGAGAAAAATTTGGGGGTTAGGGTTTGTTTGTACATAAAGCTTGTGGGGGGCAGGCAGGTGGGTGGAAGAAGGCAGGGAAGAGCTGAAGCGGAGGAGGAAATAGCGAATGCGGTATGCGCTCGCTTTGACCTTTTGAACCACAAGCTTCAAGTGGGAATCTTCAAGAGCTGCTGGCTTCAACCCTTACACAGTCCGCTTTGAGAGAAACACCATCTAATTCCAAATAAATAATTACGGGACGACAGGAAAACTGAGTAAGCACTGGAAGGGCCAACCTACAGGGTTTTATGGCTTTGCACAGGAGGTGCGGGAGAACCGAAGCGCACAGTCGCTAACGCCGAAACGTCCTTCCACAAGAGCCAGCGACACAGACACCACAGCTACCGAAACCCGGCCATTATACGGCAATCTGTGAAGCCCTCGGTGCGGAGCACACCAGGCTTTGTCACATCCCGTCCGTTCCAGCGGCCCCACTCCCTGCTCGGGCGCAAACCGGGCGTTGCGGGGAAGAGGGCGGCAATCGCCGCCGGGACACCCCCGGCGGCGGGTACCGGCCTCACCTGCGGCCGCTCCATC
>VXBO01007938.1:52331-77361 GCA_013400135.1 Rhinoptilus africanus
CCCGAGCCCCGGTGATGCGCCTCACGGCGGGTGACGCCCCCGCTCAGGCTGAGGGGTGACAGCCAGCAGCCGCTTCCCCGCAAAGGACAGCTGAGAGCAAGTGGGAGAAGATAGGGGTTTGGGGGTAAAACGAATCCCCAGAGAGCCTCCAAACGCTCAAACCCGCTCTGTGACAGAGCATCGGCCGCTGCAGGGGCTTTTCTTGGATTGTTGCTGATCCCCTGCAGCAGCCCGGGGCTGCGGACCCGTGGCTGGGAAGCCACTGGCAGATACAGGGAAGTAATATGGGAATAAAACCGAAACAAGCCACGGTTTATGAGAAACCTGCCATTTTTTGAGAGTTATGTTTGATTTCATAACCAGCTGTAACAGCTTCTTTCACAGCTACTGTAGAAAAGCCCATAGCACGGTCATAATTAAGCTGCGTTTAATACTGGAGTGACAGAGCTCCCTATCCCGAGGAAGCAATGGTTCAATCAAAAGCCCTCAACATTTTCAAGGGAGTTATATCCTACCTATGCTAATTATAAACTATGTCAGTACCCAAGAGCTAACATTTTTCAAACAAGCTATTTACTTACTCTCCATTAAAGAAAAACATCTTTAATAAATCTGTTTTATATTAAGATTGAAAGTTATAATTTTNTAAGAAAAACATCTTTAATGGTCTGGATAAAGAGACAGCCCGGAACCAGATCCTAACAGTAGGCAACTGTGAGCGGCTCAGCTCAGGCTGTTTTCTTCTTTCTTACGTGTCATGTTGAAAGTCTTGCTCAAGTTTTAAATCACGTTCCGCTGAACCAAAAATGTGTTTTACATTAAGATTGAAAGTTATAATTTTCATAAAACTTATTTTTTTGGACAGGGAAGTTAAGCTTCCCTGAACTTATATGAGGATAAGTGTACTACAAAACATTTGAAGCTGAAACAATTCCTCTGCTACACCACTATGCATGGCTGAAGCATCCCTCATCAATATATGCTCAGTGTAAACGGACTGTGGGGAGAGGCGCCAAGATCAGAAACCTGCAATGAGGAAAGGCTGTTCCTGTCTTAGTGACTACATTTTGCTTAGACTTGTACTTACAGGTTAAGGTCCTTTTGAACCACCATTACTAAAAGCATTACAAGTCACTGACGAAGACAGCGAACAACCCAGTACAACTTTTCTTTTTGCTTTTCTTTTGAACAAGATTCTAATTCTGTTGAAGCATCTAGTTATTCAGTGATTTAAACTAGTATCAGCTCCATTAAAGAAACCCAAACTGAGCTTGGGTTGCAATCTACTTCCCAGTACTATGTTTCTCCAGAGCCTCTCAGATGTGTACAGGAAACAGACTGAATATTGGATAAATTTTACTTGGAGCCAGTCCCTGCCCTTTGCTTTCTTGAGGAATACTGCAGCTGTCACCATATTACAACCATGATGCGTGATCAAACTACACCACCACCCCATCACATCGGGTATTTCTGGTCACCTGCGGGGTACAGCTCCATCAAATCCCCCTGAGGAGCAGCCGTTACAAGCTGCTGAGCAGCTTTTCTTACACAGGAGAGGGGAAAAACAAATAAACAAACTACACCTGTCATTTGAGTCACATAACTTCCAAAGAAAAAAATAAAAATCAAACCGTTTATTTTCTTTTACAAAAATACATATTTGCAGTCATGTGATAGTTATCATAGTTGTTACCAGTTTACATGGTTCCAAGAAACTACACAGTGCTCCAGGTTAAATATTTCAGATAATTTACTAAGAATAGCCACTTAATTTCTGGATTAGAAATGCTATTCATCAGGGTGCGCAAAAAAACTTTGCAAGTTAGAAATTAATGCTGAAGTGATGTAGTTTAAGTAACATAATAGAGACATTAAACTTTTGGTCATGAGTAATTGTATACAAACCGTAGCAGTATTAAAATACATTATTTTCATAAAAATACCGTTGTGACACTTTATATCTAAATAAGACATTTTTAGAAAGATGGTATGAAATATTTATCATACAAAAGCATATTCTTATAGCAGGATTATGTTGTAATTTAAAAAAAATTCTATCCAAGCACTTAAAAGCAGAATTTTGCTTATAACTACGATCCACTTGTCCTATAGAAGCGTATGCTGTGTGTGCACTATACCATTACGTTTATTCTACTTGAAACTGGTCGAAGTACAACACTGCATGTGGAGCAGCTGAGTTCTTATATACCACTGAAACTTATTCAAGAAGATAAACATCACATTCTTCTTTTTTAATATGCTCTTTACGCATGTCTGCTGTATGCATATACTGAGAATAATTTCATGCTACAATCTTTTCTTGCCACAGTTTGACCTTTCCATAGGCTTTTTTTCAGCTGAAGCCAACATCTTTTCCCTCTAGCCCCATTACCTCCTTAAAACCGGTATAGGTAATTAAAAAAAAAAAATTAACAGGAGCTGACTGCTGTGATCTCCAACTGAAACAGACTGTGTATCAGCCAACTCTACTGAATTCACTGATTTTAAAATCACTATTAGAACACTACTGTGTTTACTTCCTGTGATGAATACCGTATGCTTACGTTTACACTAGTGATGCACTTTAAATCATGAATGTCAGCAGTTAAAAACCACCAATTAGTATACGATTATTTTATATTTAAGGCATGTGAGTAATAGCACCTTAATTAACTGATACTGAACGGAAGAGACTGCTTTTCAGTAAATTTTTGTCAGCTGCCTTCTCTTCTTTAAAGATGCTAAATTAATATGGTTTTGGAAAGATGGTAAGAAGGAGAAAGGAAGAAAGTTAAGAACCCATCTGATTATTTCAGCTGTCCCTGAACCAGTTTTGAAAGCAATGATTTATCACTAAAATACCTCAACTATAATGTATTCTGAACCAAATCACACAGTATGTCAGCTGAACTTATCACTAGATGAAAACTAAAAGGAAAAAAAAAAAAAAGAGAAAAAAAGAAAAGCAATTAGGTACTACATCAACAGGACAGTACAGGGTCAGTATTGCTTACCCCTGAGTTAAGAGGGTTGGGTATAGCAGCACCAATTGGGAAACATTCTGCAATGCCAGCACTGCACGGTGGTCCTATACTGAGGTATAGGTTCATATGCCCACGGATTTTTCTTTAAGAGCACTTATTAGACACAGGAATTCCTTTAGTTGCATTGGAATTTCAGTGGAAAAAAACAGTGAAAATAGCATAGTGGGCTATACTATTGGTACAGTCCATCTGTAGTGTTAATATACTGTTTGGAGCTGTGCTCCAAGCGTGGTAAGCCACTGTCTTCCGTGATACTACACTGGCCTTTTGTTTTCTGCACACAAAAACTCCAGCAGAAATCATGTGCCAGTTTTGAGCAAGATGTCCTGTAAGTCATCTGGAAGTGCTAGTATAATATCATTGATGTGTGTCTGCAGCTTTTTCAGTGTTTCAGTTTTCACAGGAAGCTGTTCTCTGTCAGCCTGCAACTGCAAAGGTACCATAAACCATGATTTTGATGAAAAATGCAAGTTTACTTTAAGACATAATAAAGTGACATATTAGCAAATCTGGGAAATGAATTCCTCGTTTGCCAACTGAGTAGGAATTTGGACAGGTTTCCTCCACAGCTACACAACAGCATGAGTTAACACCAATTTGGACTTTAAAATGATCACAAGAAAGTTTGGTTTTCTGCTTCCCTGAGGATTCAGCCTTGCTCTCACTCAGATCAGTCACAAAGTTCCAACTAGTTTTAAGAAGACAAGATCAGTACGATGCTTCCAACATAGCCAGGCGATGTTGGGAAGCCAGCTAACTCCTCAGTCATGTCTGAAACAAGCTGGTTTTGTTTTAAAAACCTGAATGACTGATTGCTTGAGCTACCTAGATCTTAAAGAATATTTTCATTTAAGTAGCTAAGCACAGCTATTTAATGGTTTTATCCAGTTAAGTCAGGCACATTTGAGCCATGTGCAATTCAGGTACTTACCAGTTTATTCTTTAACTTTAAGACAAGATCCACCGTTTCTACTTCACTATGCTTCTGACTCCAGAAAAGCAAGTTCTAAAAGAATAAAAAAATTTGAAATATTTATGGCAATGTAGATAATTTTCAAAAGTAGTATTAGTTTACACCTACTGTTCAGAATGGATCTTCTCCTTTTCCTTATTTTCATGCCATTTACTAAACTCATTTTACTCATGTACTGTCTCTACTATGAACTGCAAGATCTGCTTTATTTCCATGTTTGCCAAGGACTTCGCAAACCAGGAGACTGGGACACAAACACAATACAGACAAATAAAAAAAAAATCATGCCAAACAGGTTTAGTTTAAAAAATAGCATCTACAGTGCAAAATGGCAGTGAATGTTTACCAAATCAGATCTGCCAGCACAACGAAATATTTAAATAGTGCCAGGCAGCCCTTGTTGTTTGTAGGGCATTAAAAGGAGATTGCGTAGCTGATAACTACTAAAACGCATTCATTAAGTGAATTTTCTAATGGAAGTTCTGTTCCCCTAGTCCCTTTACTCTTCACCTATTAAAGACACTTGCTCGTGTACAGAAAGATGTAAACACTTGGATCAAAAGAAAAAGCTAATAAGGAGCACAGTTGGTTTGTGACACATTCCCTTTTCTTTGCAATAAGTTAATGTCAAATATAGTTGGGTAGATTCTGGGTGATATAACTGACCTAGCTATTGCCCTGCAAATTACGTGGGCTGCTCTATTTGACCTATCTATTTGGGTTGCTATAACGAACTGTTTGGGAATTGACAAGGCAAGGGGTGGCTTTTTAAAAATAACCAGTGCAACTTTTTTGTTTGTTTTAAAGCTGCAGTGTTGACTTATTTTCTTGTTCTTCCTATTCCCTCTTCAGCTGTACAATCTCTTTTCCTCTTGTGATACCTTTATCAGTTGTTTCGACTCAAATTATGCTGATAACCACTTCAGGAAAGAATGGATCTTGCAACTTAAGATCATTTATGTGGCATTTTGTTATATATCAATAAACAGATTTCACTTCTCAGTTTCCACTTACTATGGATCAGTTGTAGGCTTGTTTACTATCCACATCTAATTACCTGTCAATTTTCTATAGTACTCATTGAGTTTATATCTTCAAAGCTATAAACTATATCACAACTAAAATTGCTGGAACTCCAAGGAAGGAAGCTGAATGAAATAATGTTATCAAATATAAGGTTGTGGGTTTTTTTGGAGGGAGGGATATTTAATTTCAAAATACAAAAAAAGACTAAAAATATTTTACAAATTATGACAGTTGTTATAAAAACAGTGAACGGTATTTCATATTGTTCTCTTTGCGATGTTAGTTCTACCTTGTGCTTAGTTAACAAATACATGTTTTGCTAAACCAGGCTTGACAAAATTGTCAACATTTTAATGTTCAACCAATGAAAATAGCATAAGTAAAACTAACTTGAGGGAGAATATATTTTTATTACATGACAAATATAATCATAAGCACACATTTTTCTAACCTCATTACAGAGCGCTTCTAAATGAAGGGCCTCCAACTTCTGCGTCATTTCTTTCTGTCGGCTCCTAAACCAACCATCGAAGTTGGGCGATTTCAAAAAATGCCTGATAAAACACAGAAGTAAAATACATTTTATATTTTCATTACAATTTTGATAACACTCTGTCTTCTATGTCATCAAATGTAAAGTAATTATGTTTGAGGTTGAAGATGACATTAGGACCCTTTCTGTTTACTTTCAAAAAAATGTGATATTCTGAAGTGGAGTATAACACATGCTTCTATTAATTGAGACAAAGATTGACAAAACAATGTAAAGAAAAGGAGTCTGAAAGACAACGAGGATTAGGAATTTTGTCAAGGAAAAAAGCAAGGCTCAGTCTGAAATATCCTCATTTTTATCTCTGTGTTTGATTGGAAGGAGGAATCAAGTTAGAACCAGAAATAAAACCACAAATACTAGTGGTATACAGAGACCTGTAGTGTTAGTAGCATCTTATGAAAACCATTAACAGGTTACAAAGAAACAGATTTAAGGGAGTAAAGTATACTAAGCACTACCAATTCCTATCAAAGCATATAGTCTAAATGTAAGTCTTACTCAAATCAATACTGACAATAAGTTTGCTCAGGAAAAGAGTATTTGTATCTGATTTGTCTTCATTGATATAATTTAAGTTTTTATATGCTGATGAAAGAAATGACCTGTAAAGTCCTATCCAGTCTCCTTTTAAACCTGATGTGAGCTGTGGTCCTGCTTTTTCCAGTGTCTTCATGAAGTCATCTTGGCTAAACTGCCTCAGCTGTGGTGGACTCTATGGAAAGAAAAAAAAAAAGCATTACCATACCATAACTGTTTTCTCCAATTACCAATTTCCATCTCATTCAAATTATATTTCCTTACCTTCCATGGTGATATGCATTTTTGCAAAGGCATTAGGCTTGCTACATAACGTTCCTACAGAAAGGAAAAAGAAAGGTTGTTTGCATAACCGGTATTAAAGATACACAGTCCACGTGTTTTGTTTACTTATCACTTGTGACCACAGCATTTTCTCCTCTAAGTATTGGTACAGGGTGGGGTCATACATATTTACCACATGAGAGCATAAGAAGGAGCTTATCTAATACCATTTGTATTTCCCAGCTACAGAACTTTACATCAGCAAGACTCAAGAAGGAGAGGAAGCAAATGTATACATGGAATATATATATCCTGAACTCCAGCCTCCAGTAAGTAATCTCTCTCTTCTTTGGTGACAGCCTGCAGGTACCTTCATATCACAGGTGATTCCAAACAGTAATCCCACTTTGTATCAAGTATTTGGAAGGGATTTTGAGAGTCCCTTGTACAATTATTAAATACAGAACTAACCTACACAACACTATCAGCTGTGGGCATCTCTGCGGCAGCAATGCTTGGCAAAGGCATGGCTAGAGCCCCAGCTGGCTGTCCAATGCAGGGAGCAGCAGAGACATTTCTCAGCAAGGCCGTGCCTGAAGCTTAAGGTCTGACGACAGGCGGCAGCTCTGCCTTACCAGCTCACAGAGGCACATCCATAGAAGCTGCCACACATTCTACAAGTGTTTGTACACAAATGGCCATACATTCTGATCTGTGAACATAATCAGCTTTGGTAATATTATGAAAAGTCTAGTTCTGTCTTTTGAAAAAACATTCTCTTGGGGCAGAGAATGTAAAGGGTGATCTCACCCTGTAAATTTAAGATTTATGACAGAAAATGTATTAAGTTTCTCACTTGAAGTGAAAGCTGGAACAAGATGGGGGGGGATGTCAGGGAAAGGTTTTAGATTCACCCTACACGTCCACCCAGTCTCAAAAGAACCAAAGAGAAACATAAATTTTAAGGAAAAACTCCTCTAATCATTAACACCCAAGGACAAACGCCTGTCTAGGGATGTTCCAATTCTTCCAGACAGAAACCGGACCTAATCACGCATGCTCTAGAATGATGAAAAGTTCAGGTCATCCACAAAAGTGTTCAGAGAGCTCAGAATAGGACAGGTGATATGTAAGAACTCACTAATGGAATAATGAAACTTTCTGTCAATTCCAAAAAATACCGTCGAAGAATCACACTCTGTGCTTCTGTAGGACGTTTCTGTTGTACTCCCTTAAAAAAAGGAAATAAAATATCACAGTAAGTCTGTTACCCTGAGTTATTTAAATATTTTTAAAATATTTATTCCACTGTTTCTGTATTTACCTGCCTTAGGCTTGCAGATAGCACCCCCTACCCTGAACCATGAAAAGAAAGCAATAGGGTCATTTTGCACAGATATCCATCCCTTCAATTGATGATTTTTTATTTTCATGTGAAGAAATTCAAAGAAAGAAAAACATCTATTAAAAAAAACTTGTGCAAATCATTTAAAGTTTGGAAGCTCTGATCCTTACACACCTTGCACATGAGATTTCTAGACTAAAGAGACTACAGGGGAATGGCAGAGGGTGGAAAATCCAAAACAGATGAACTCATCAATCACTTCAATTCTCTAAATTATTAAGATAATTTCTTGAGTTCTACCATTCATGTTGTTATAGAAACTGCTAACAAGGCATCAGTCCTTCTTCTACAATAAGGGTGTATACCTCTCTGTTCAGTTATGAACTGGGGCAAAGGAATCAGAATCCGTTTCATTTCTGTTACGCAGACAGAGCTCAGCCTTAAAACACACTATGACAGTACACAAAACAAATCCCATGCAGAAGAGAGTTGCAGTATTACCTTTTGTAACTGTTTAACGATTTCTTCATCTTTGTTCAAGTATGGCTTGTAAGAGGTATAAACACCTAATGAAAAAAATAAAGCATCATATAGCCAAAGGAAAAATGCACTATGCTTTTTAAAATTAAATTACTGGTAATTTAACTCTGAAGCAACTTATTACCAGGTTTGGAGTCCAAAGTTTTTAGGTTCTTCAGTTTTTTCACTTTCACCTGCTTTGGAACTTCACCTGCCAAAATATTTAAAGCCACCTTACTTGAAATTTCCATCCCCATTACTGCATGCTACAGTTAATGTACAGGGATTTTTAGAAATTTATACTTTTATTTACAATACTATCTAATATTATAAGAAGCATTAGAAACACCAAGTATATATCCAGAAACACACACAGTAAACATATGAATAACAGCATACAGGCTTTTCATTTATATCAAGATTCCCTGTTTCAAAGAGGAAAAAAAACCCCAAACAACAAAATCAAACCAAAAAACCGAAAGGATGACCTTATGAATAAGAGCAGCCAAAGAAAAATACTGACTATATAGCAATGAATGACTGTTTCATTAATTTCAATTGTTATTCCATCTTCCTTTGTACCCTCTCAGGGTAAATGCTTTCAGGAACAGATCTTTAGTACCTTGGCCAAAATAAAAACTATATACAAGAAATTAAAAGAGTAGCCATGGACTAAGTGCTGTAATGAAATGAATTTAAGTTTCTTTTTCTATAGGCCAAACTAATTTTGTTTTTTTTTGTTTTTCAAATATATCCATCTCCAGCCAGAAGACCCTAAACCCTGTCAACAGTCTTGCAGCCTCAGCAGAACATTCCTCTCAGATCTAGTTGTATGCTTGACTTCAGAAAATGTAATAGTATAAATTGCTACTGAAACTGCAGAGTGGGGAGAAAAGGAAAAAAACCCTATAAATCACAAGCCCTCTCTTTGTCCCTTAAGAAATAAAATTTAAATTTCTAAAGTCAGATCAGACAGATACATCTCTTGAACTTCCTGACTAAGCATTTCACATAGCTGCACCAAAACTTTCAAATTTAATACCTGAAACTGTATATCAAATTTGAAGGCAACCTGTGTATATGGCTTTGCAGAAGTTTAATAGCTTAAGTAAGATCCTGTTTTCCAAACCTTAAGTGCACAGCAGCTATCGTAACTCCTCCCCATCCAACCCCCCACCACCCAGGTATTCTGAAGCACGGACAGGCATGAGATTTTTAAGTCAAGAAAACCTTGCCTATATTGAACACAGTACATTATCCTTAATTAATTTGGTGTATTCAGAAATTCATAGTGTATTATGCTAACCGGATACTTATGCATTACCACTTTCAGAACAGAATAGTGAACCCGTCACAGCAAACAGCTGCATTCAGGAATTTCATATAATAATTAGAGTACTGCAGTATTTTATTACAGGCTAACAACTGACATGTTACCCAAAGATCACATTAGAATTCTACTCAATCATGTAAGGAAATTATCCAATGTGAACAATTAATGATTGCTGGAATACTACCAGATTAGAAATATATTATCAAAATACTGTCAAACAACGTATTATGTTATTGCGACATTCAAACTTAGCTTTCACATGGATCTTACTTTTTGTGCCCCTGCTGCGACTGATTTATTACAGGTTTTTCATTTTTATACCTTATTGGTAGAGATACAAACCCCAAATTCTGTGAAAGGTAAAACATCATTTCTAATGAGTATTGCCACCTTTTGCATTTAATAAGAGAAGGCTGAGGGGAGACCTCATCACTCTCTACAACTACTTGAAAGGACATTGTAGAGAGTTTGGTGCTGGTGACTTCTCACAGGTAATTAGCGATCGAACAAGAGGGACTGGCTTCAAGCTGCAACAGGGCAGGTTTAGACTGGACATTAGGAAACATTCTTCACAGAACGAGTGGTCAGACACTGGAATAGGCTGCCCAGGGAGGTGGTGGAGTCACCATCCCTGAATGTGATTAAGAGTTGTTTAGATGTGGTGTGGGGGAGAACTTTGTAGAGTGGGGTTGATGTTAGGCTCAATGATCCCAAGGGTCTTTTCCAACCTGAATGATTCTACGATTTGGCAATACAAGACATACAGAACTCAAGGGCCTAATTTCATTTGACAGATTTACATCCATGAGGATTTGGTTAATATTAAACTAAATTAATTGAACTGAATTATTTAAGTTTGTAAGTAAATAAACACACAGTTAGATCTTGTCACACAGGAATGCAGAAGATATTTGTATGTTACCTGGAAGTTTAATATCTCCAATTCGGATAATGTGAGGCCAGTGCTGAAGTGTTTTAGCAAAAAAAGGATTCGTCACACCTAGAATCACAGATGGTCTACAAAAATAACGACAATGTTTAGAATATGACAGTAAGAGCTTCTAAAGGTTAACTTTAATTCTTAATTTGGCATTACTTTCCTTTTGTATTTATGAGTTACATTTTAAGTTGCACGTAAGAGCACAGTGTGTTTATCAAAGTCTAAGTTTTAGAAAATAGCAGCGCCCATAAAGAGGTCTCAGCAGATTCCTTTGTTGTACTCTGAAAAGTCAATTTATGCTGTTTTATCTTTTGTTCTTTTCATGATCATGTTGTAAGAATCAACATAAACAAAGTGAGTCTCAAAAGAACCCAAACAATAGGCACTCTCCTGCTCCCTAGGAATGGATCAAGTCTAGCCTAACAACACAAAATCTTCTCATGTCTATTTTGAGCGAACCAAAAAGCAAGCTTCATGCAGAATTGGCTTGGACCAATATACACAAATTGACCTTCTTTCACTAACTGGAGGGCTAAAGACAGAGCATTAAAGTCAAGTAAGGCTTTCATTTACATACACACACACAAAATAATAATTCCCCAGGTCAAGGTAAAGTGGTAGCAAAACATGAGGACTTCTGGTTCACTGCTACTGGTGATGTAATAGGAAGATTTGGTGAGCTACGTGGTCACTTTTAGGAGCCTTAATCTATCATATTTACCAGAATCAATTCTGATTTTAAACCACTCAAGTGATTTCTGAAAAGGCACGATAAATCAAAACATCAATATGAAAAATACTCCTTGCTCCCCTCTTGATAAAGGTAATAAAATGCACAGAATCTTTATCAATCTGGATTCGTCCCTTTCTTGGAACCACTGCTTTAAAAGCCTATTTCCAATCTCTCCATTTTCTTTGTTTTCTGTAAGAAGGCCAGAGCAATTCTAGCGCTTTTGAATACTAACATATGTACCGAACAACCTTTCTATTTTGCTACAGAAAAGCAGATGCAATTTTTAAACACGGGTTACTAAAGTTTAACCAAATTCTTCATGGATTTATTTTTAGAAATTAAATTACATACTGCATAACCATTCCCATGGAATACAAGCTGAACATAAAGCCTACGTTTGTATTTTTCCACTGCTGTATCTCTGGCAATACTTTGCTTGAGAGGAAAGATACAGTAAAAAAACCTCCAATGAAACAAACAAACAAAAATACCCCAACCAGCACTGCCTGTGCAGACATTAAAAAAAATGTGTTTATAAAAAGATCAGTGAATCTAACTCATGCACTCCATTCCCAAATGCATTTAAATAACATATAATAAGATATATTGGAGGTGTATGCTCTCAAAATAAGAGTAGGATTAAAAAAAAAAATAATGAAGGGGACAACCGTGTCCTTAAGGCAGTTTCAAACAAAGTTGTTTTTGTAAACTCACACTCTTAAAAAAGAATCTTGATTTCTGAACCATTTACAACATTTTTCTAACAGATTTAGTGAAGAGATATTTACTTCTTAAATTATTGTCTCAACTAGGACACCGACTGGATTACCTTTACAAAACAGCTGTAGGGCTGTTGAATTCTAGAAGTCACTTTGTTTTGTAATTGCTTAAAAATAAGCCAATTACAGAACAATTTCCCAGGAGTTATTATGGAGCTGGTATTGCATAGACAAACCCTTACTGAAAAGCAAAACTTTCTCCTGCTTTCATATTTGCAGTTTTACTTATTCTGTACGTAAGTATCCTATGAGGCTCAAATATAGTTTGATTATTGCGTTCTTTCATAATTTCTTTATCCTACCTAACTAGAGCAAAAACTTCAAACAGGTAACTACTGTACACTGTAAGACAAATCTTATTTATAAGCAGTCTAAATGTATTCCCTAAGGATAGAAACTCCAAATAGTTAAACTGTATCTTAAAACACATTTATGGTTACAAGCAGCTTTAAGCAACAACTTGACAACAAAATTTGATTTACTTACGGGGCTTGCGTACGAGTTGTATATTCTTTGAACTCACTGTCATGTATGGTAAAGTATGGCCTGAAATCACTGCAGTACTTTAGTGGTGAAATACAGCTGCAAGGTAGAAAGAGGATAAGCTTGTATGTATACCGTGCAAAATTTCATGAAAGAAACAAGCTATTCTAAAATTTGTAATGCTTTATTATATTCAGATAAAATGAAGTTGCAGTTGGCTGCAATCTACGATGACTCACATAGTCGTCAGTTAGGAAGCTCCACTACATTTACCTAACAAGTGCCAACACGGTTTCTGAAGATTCTGATGGGGATGGTGCCATCACAACAAGTGGTTCTCCAAGCAGTACTAGTTCCCAAAGCATCTGAATGTGAAAGAACACTGGGCAGAAACACCTAAAATCAGATTGAGATATTTTAATACACTTAATATAACCAGAAGAAATATGTATTTGATTAAGAACTGGATAAAAAGGAAGTTTGTGGTAGTATTTAATAGTCATTTGAAAAACATAAAACGCTCATGTAGAATGGAACATTTAATGAATTTGCTCATTTATTGCAGGTTCAGCCTGCATGTTGTCTAAATTGTTTTAGCCAGGTTTACAGAAAAAGATTAAAAGCAGTACTGATAAATGTTAGCCTGCAAGCTATGAGATATGTGTTATGGAGCAGTCATAGACCTTTGACTTGTGGAAATTAGCAACTTCAAATAAAGCAATCCAAACTCATACCTGAAAAGATCTACTTCATGAACAGTTGGTAAAGCCATGGAGATCTGAGCATCTGCCTAAAAGACAGCGCAATGCTTGGGTTTTAGTCATCAGAATACCTAGGTATTAAATGAAATAGTTTCCCTTAAATGCTTACGGACAGTAGATGCTATATATCCTAATTATTTACCACTACTGTACTACTGCAGCAGGTACTATATTATCTGCACCTGTAACTATTTTTGTGTGCTAAAAGCAAGATTTCCCCCCAGCACACACACACCACTTATAAGCATGCAACTTTCAGTCCAGAAAAGATAATTACTGAAGCTGTTTTAAACAATAGTCATGCAGCACATGAAGGTGCAGATTTGTTTTACATCCATCTTCTACTGCTAAAGATTTTTAATTTGATTTTCATCCTGAAAGAAAACTAGTTTAGTATAGTTTCACCGATTAAAAGGATGTTCAAGCTCAGTAATTTTGTCAGCCAACTATCCTCTTACAGAAGCTGGACTTCCAGGAGCTTCTAAAGTACCTGAGGTAACTGGGATAGAATACCTTTTCTACGAAGACTCCAACTCTAGACTCCTCCACTCAAAGTTTCAAAGACTGTAGATTTCATTATTATCAAAGTATACGAGGATTTGCTACCAGTTTTTTATGAACAAGTTTAAAGTAAAAGAATGAAGGCAGATGTTTAGCTCTGTCTTAGGGTTACATACAATAGAAATATCTAATCTCTACCTGGTGCATATTCTGCACTATTGGCGTTGTTCCAGGCTTGTCACGATACGTTGGAATCCTCAACTTTGAAAGAAAGAGAAAGATTATTTTTTTTCTTGTATTGAATACATGAGAGACTTAAAATGCTGACTTACAGACAAGATATAACATTTAAAGAGGATATACTACAGTATGATGCTTAATTTACAGAACATCCACATAACAACAAATACTTAGCTGAAGACTATGTATCATTCCTTCAGGTATCAACACGCAATGCTATGTAGCATTACGCTGCAAATTGAATATTAGAATATGAAAATTATACTTTAGTTTAAAAAGACTATTGATAACATTAGTCACAACTATTACAACAATTTCAATAAAAATACATTCAAATGTTGGAGAGAATGATCTGAAATTAGGTTATAGGGTTTTAACTTAGTAAAGAATTACTTTTAGAAAAAATTCTGTCCTAAAACATCAGACATTCTGGTGAGTATGAGGTAGAATCCAAATAGACTGAACAACATAAATGTATTTTTCTGACCTCACAGTCTGCATCTATAAGCCTTGAGTGCTACAAATTTAATCATACTGGAAGCTGGTGTGCACAAATGCACGTAGTTTATACACAACAATTAAAACTGACTACCCAAACAGTGTGAAAAAACAGGAACAATACCACTGAAGATGATAATTATGGCTTTTCTCATTTTAGGAACACAATTTCAACTCTCATGGATAAGAATTACTGATGAGATAAATACAGGCAATACCCAAACAAGACATATCTGACACTCATCATTATCATCCAGCATCCAAAAGGAACCTTTATTGAATTTGTGCTTTCAGAACAGCTTCAGAAACTCCTGCTTCCTCTCCCTGGTGATGTACATGCGTCTAGCCATAAACTCAAGAGTATCTGCTAAGAATGTACTTCCAACTGTCACCTCTGGGATCCATCAAATCCATTGAATTGCATTTCATATGAAGATGCTACGGCTCCGAGAGGCCCAGTTCCTAGCCACCATTTAACCTCTATAGTTCCTCTCCATGCACTAGATACAACCTCTTTAATAGCTTTCTTCAGACATATTTCACTTTCATTGAAAATTATCAACAGACCAAGAAATTAATTTCTGGTGTGTACGCTAAAAAAGATTTTTACTTGTCAAACTTCAGGAACAAGAATGATTTTCATCAATATATTTAATTTGCTTGATTGGAACTTAACTCTCAGTATTTCGAAGTGTTACTTAATATTTGATTTGACAAATATAACTAGTGTTAAAGTCTCCCAGAATGCATATTCCAGAAGGAGTGAGTACCTATGCAGTAAATGGAGGGGAAAGCATACCCAGAAAAAAACAAGTGCAGGAGTATTTACCTTCATTATAATACCCATAATAGGCAAATGCAGTATTTTCCCTGGAGCTGGTGGTGGCCAACGATCAACATCGCTACAAACTTAAAGAAAAAGAGTATAATTTAGAACTAGTTTATAAATGCTATAACCCTGATATTGTAGTCACCTTTGTGCACGCTACAATTTTAGATCAGTGTTGACAGTAAGATAATTCTACTTACCCATTGATTGCTTTAAACTCTAAAGTTTTACAACCTTTTTAACATTCTTAATACATTATTTCATTAGAACTATAAAGTTTTTCTTTTCAAGAAAACAGTATCCTCGTCTGCCATTTCTGTAGGACCTAGACTTGCAATTAGTTGGAAGTAATGTTACATGAGAAATCATGAAAATAGATATTAAGAAAATTTGAAAAGAACACAGACATTTACGTACATTAGCTACTGTAGAACAGATAAACACAAGTAGTTAAGAAAAAACTATCTTTCTAGCTTGGCTAGAAAGTTTTTCAGCATTTTGTTGTAAGCAGTTATGAGTATCAGTACTTATTCCAGTAGTTTCTATTCATAATACAACCTGTCAAAAAAACTTGCTTATCTACAGGTGATTAAAAAATCTAATTCCTTCCTCAAAATGATTTCCACAAACTGCTGTTCAGTGAAAGCACAGAGACATGAATGTTGTATAGGACAGACACGGTAGAAAGAACACAGCACTCGTATGTAAACAGCAAATAACTGTCTGATTTGGCCCTCTCTGGCTCTTAAAGTTCTACAGTAAGGCTGAGGCACTTCTAATCAGCGGTGCTTTGCTGCTATTTGTCTTTGTTAAAAAAAAAATAAATTAAAAAAGGAACTAACTCACACAATCCTCTCGCCCCCACGAGATGACATTTGTACAGTTGCTTAACAGAAGCTGTCAGAATGCCCCAAAGGACTCAATTTGTAAAGAGTGCAAACTAAGGACTGCCATGAGCTGCTTGTGCTGAACACTTGGTCCTGAAACTTATAACACCTTAGATGTTTTTTAGGCGGGAGCTTCAACTGTCCCATGGAGGATCCAAAATTAGATTAGCCACGTTCAATAATCTAGAAATCAAGCCACTTTGCTAAAGTTTCGACCCTCTGCCCTGCAAGAAGACAGAAACAAAAACTAGAACATGACAGTGCTGTTTATTTCTCCAAAAGAAGTATGTGATATTATAGGAGCTCTTCCAGAACAACATAATTGTACCACTACCTGCTTCCAGGAAAGCTTCACTTTTTTCAAAATATTCTGGTGCTATTTGCTTAAGCATGGTGCGAAAGAGATGGACATAAGGTAGCTTGCTGATGAGGACCAGCGACTAGAATAAAGAATAACAAAACAAAAATATCACTTTAAGTTTAGTCCTTTCCCTCAGTTCTAGCACAGTTCTACTGGTTATCTTCACAGAACGTCAAATGTGATTTTTCTCACACATGCAAACCAACCACATGTTTGACTACAAGCAACTGCAAACAAACAACTCCCAACTTTTTGTTTTTAACCACAAAAGAAATTCTGTGCAGCTGGAACATAGAATAGCTGATCTAAAGCTGCACCAAATTACCATAAATCAACAATGAATTCAGTTAAGAGAGCAAATACTCTTCCTGCTCCTCTAAGATCACGGAAAATTAATTAATTTCTAAATTAACATTTTCCTAAATGAACTGAAAATTAAGAATTGAAATTACCTTCTGGAAATAGCCTCTTTTTAATGATTTGTCTCGAACTTGTCTGAAATACACATAGCCGTAGTAATATGCTGGATCTTTCTGCAAAAGAACAGAATTCAATACAACAACCTGATACTGCCCTTCTGAAGCATTCGATACGCGTTTTAAAAGCTTATTTCTCTGCAAGCTCCAAATTTGATTAGATACAATAAACTAGAAGGATTACTCTGTTTATTGGCATTATGTTTTTTTAACAAGAGAAAACACCAGTGTGTGGAAACAGCTGTGCTTTCTGGCTTTACTATTTTTATATCTACATTCTCCTGACACACCATGAAAGCAAAAATAGAATAAATTTCCAGAGGACTAAATCAACACTCAGTTTTGCAAAGTAGCACTAAAAAATTTTAGCAATTAAAAATCTTAAATCCCTGACTTGAAATGATAAAACCTAGTCATTCTATGTATTAGTTTTATAAAAGTTCTTGGAGTATTAAGGAAACATGCTCTCATATTTCAAAGATAAAACATCAGCTTCGCATTTCCTATAAACAGGTATTCAAGTATTTGCCACAAACAGATCTAAGTTGAGTTTGAGAATCAGACTCCCACTAGCATAATTAAAGGCCTCAATATTCCATAAGGACATGCCGAGAACAACTTTTTGGCCACTACCTCTTTTAGATAACTGCTCCATCTTCAGAAAATTAAGGAAATTAAGGATGGAAACAAAAAAAGAGATGCAGCAACTTTTTTTTTTCCCCAGTTATAAAGCACTTCAGATTTCCGGTAAGATAATGGTTTTTACAGTTTGATCTTCAGGTTTCTAGTCAGTAGCAAAATAAGTCTGCTCATTAATATAATTCCTTGCAGTCAAAAGCCATAGCAAGCAAACTTAAAGAATAGTTAATGGAACTAGGTTTTAGTTAATTACTATGATAATGACATGCTATTAAAAAAATTTGCTGTGCTTTATCTTTCAGGACATCCAGTTAAGACATTTTGTTTTTCAAGCACTAACTTTAAGCATGAAGACCCATAAATTAACATTACCCAGAAGAAATTAACTTCATTTTTTTCTTATTTCCAACCTTTAAGTAAATAGGGAGATCTCTATCCAATTGGTCCAGAAAACAACACAATGAGACTTTCCTTCCATGAGACCGTCGAAATCTAAAACAAAATTGTGTGTCCCCAAGACAACCTACATAGGGAAAGAGATAAACAACAAATAGAGAGTATTCTGAGTCTGAGCCTTGTTTCACACGAGATTGCCTAGAGTCGAAGAGGTAAAACAGTTTAGGTTCATTTATCTTGCACTACTATTGTGCCCTGCTATTGCAACTATTTATACATTTATGTTTTTAAAAATTAATAATTTGGCATCTTTGGCAACAATAAATAGCCCATCTTCAACAAGAAAAAAAAAGTCCCTCTGCCTCACAGTGAGTTTATGAGACTGTCATTTCCTTAAGCAGCTCTACTAATGGTTGTCCTCCTACTGTTATTACACATTTTATTGGTCTGCCTGTATAGTTCTGATTATCTTAACCACGTCATTTCTCCATTGAATGACTGCACTTCACCTTTTTTTGACACTGAACAGTTCACAGATAAGTCACTCTGCAAGAGTGTATTAGGCTGATGTCTTATAACACCACGTGGAGGTCTAGGACTCGGTATTTTTGAAAGTCGCAAAACTAACTGCAGAAAACTTCCCAGTGATACTCCCGAGGAGTGAGGTTTCCCTTAATTTCTACCGAAATGAATTTCTGAGAGAAAAATGGAACCACGTATATGTGCTTCCGTTATCAAAGAAACTTCCTCCAAGTGGAACATGAGAGCTGAAGTATCAGAACTTGTATCATTGATACTCTCATGGCTGTGTCCTTGCCATTACAAATGTTGTCTGCTGTTAAAAGAGAAGCAGCTCCAAAAAACCTTTAGTTCAAGTGGAAGAGATAAGATGAACAGATCGTGCTGTTCATTGGAACAATGATAAAGGGGACTGCTAGAATCTTAAGAATGTGACAATACATTACTCATTCCAGTGAGCCTGTAAAAAAAAAAGACCCTTTGGAATGCAGCATTATTAACATGAACACAATTGAAAGCCAACATCTGAGCATTGCTAACATGTGGTAAGAAGACTAATTTCACCGTAATAACGCAGAAGTTCACATAAGAAGCTATAAAACCAATCTACTAAGTTTAATAAAACTTATAGCTACTGTTATAGCAGTAAGTTTCCAGCTGGCAAAGGACACTTGCTTCTCCATATTGAATCTAACTTCTTCATTAATGCTTTGCTGTTACAGCTTCTGGACCTAATTTGCAAACACCTCCAGGAAAAAAAACCCATTAAGTCACTACTGATCATCTGAACTCTTCACAGCTGTCCTGTCTTATATCAGCCAGTGCTAATAGACTAAACAGTAAGGCAGAGCTCCATTCTCCAGATAACGTTTCTTCATACTTAAAAGCTCAGTTTCATCTTCTTCTCTTTCAGGCACATACATACTGCTACGGCAACCACAGACAGCCCAAACCCTCACTCAAATTCACTGGCCATGTGATCAGCAGCGTGGATTAATGCTGGCACATTCAGAGCATTCAGGTCGCAGCCTCAGAACTCCTTTAAGTTGCAGCAGGAAACCCATGATGCACCAAGACAAAACCCAAAGTAGCAAAACCTATGATGGGATAACCATCCATCCCAAACAGGTAACCAAAGCAAGTGCTCAGCAATATGGATCCAATCACATCAAGAAAAAAAAACACCGCCCATGCCAATAACAAAGCACTAAATATTTGCTCCAAGATTTCATAGTGAGTTCCCTTCATCCGAAGGAAAAATAAAAAAGCTATTATAAGAAGCCATATGCAGAATACCTAAAGGTAAATTACCCCTTAATCGTCATTATGTTGAAGTATCATTCAGAGTATGACTGCTTCTTACGTAACAAGATATTCCGGTACGTAGAATTTGAAGAGATTGTAAAAATCCCTTCTTCAACTATCCATGCAGAAAAGGCAAAAGCATTATTTTAAAGATAACTGTACTAGGAAACTTAGCTTAAAAAATACAAAATGTCTCATGATCTAGATTAAATCCATTTGTCCATTTTCCATTAAATCCATTTTCCCCTCGAAATTCATAGCCACTACAAGTCCTAGAATAATACCTGTTCGTAGTTGTAAAAGAAAAAAAAAATTAATTAATCTTTTGAGCCATGAAAACCCAGGAAAGACTGACATAAAAGTTTAGTTGCAAGCTAATAACTTCCTTCACTGCTATATTACACAAAGCTTTTCTTTCTGTATTACAGCCAACGATGAAAAAATAAGTCGTAACAGGTAATATACACTCCCAGCAAATTTCTCTAATGCAGGTTTTATGTAGGTAATCCCTCTACATCATTTGAAACTTCAGGATACCGAGAACAATCCAGGCTCCAATAGGAACATTATGAAAAGCAAAAAGGTGGGGTTTTTTTCCCTTCTGAAAGTAAACCCTCCTTACATATTCGTATTCTGCATAAAATAACTTTACTACCACTCTTATTTGAAAAAAACAAAAACCAACCAACCAAAAAAAAATCAGTCTTTGTTCCAAAGGCATTATTTTGTACCTTCAATACACCTTTTGAAGCCTGGACAGATTTAACACCATTAATGACAGTAATAAGAAGATACAGTTAACTCATCTTCTTTTTCAATAACAGAAAGAAGCTCTTCCACTATTTACATAGAGGATATCAAGAACATAGAAAGCATCTTAATTTTACTGACTTTAAGATAAAGGGGAAAAATTAGCCAAAACAGTTTGTAAAATAATGCAGGAGAGCTCATACACACATTAAAAGCACAGACCTGCATCACCCCATACCACAGAGAGCAATCAAAGGCACGGTAAAAGCAGTTATAGGGAAAAGTCTCTTACTACAGGTTTTGACTTTTGTAAAAGAAGAAGAAACATAAAAGTAAGCCTCTGTAGTTCTGCCATATCTTTTTGCAGGTGGTCCAAGTCATCAGCCACATGCCTCCAATTTCTCTTTGGCAGCAGAACAGAAGTTTAGATTAAAGAAGAATTTAGCAAGCAGGACCACACACAGCAACAGAGGCATCAAGAATAGAGAAGATCTAAGATAGCCTAGGTATTCCCTCTACAACTGTTCTTTCTAAATTATTCTGAATTTAAAAGTCAGTTTCACTGTTATGAAATTTAGAAAATGGACGTTTACTCCTTTATGAGAAGATAGTTACATATCCCTTTCATTTGCTTTATTAAACCATTCAAATTCTGTGACTACGCTTCTTTCTACAATGACAGCATTATTATTTTGTTTTATTATTTTGTTTAAGTGAGATTAAGATGTTCATTCTTTACTTGTGATGTATTCTCCAACATCTGTGTGTCTGTTATCTGGAAGGTCTTATACATTCACACTCTTGGTATTTCATTTACATTTGGGGAGGGGAAAAAAAGAAAAAAAAAAAAGAGCTCTCCAACCTTACTCCAATACAGACAATTAGTTTTATATTTAACCTTATGGGCAAATTTTTGGTATTGTAATATTAAGATATTTATATAGTCTATTTAATCTAGACCCATTAATTTATACTGCCAGATTTTATCTTTTTTTAACATAGCTTAGTCCAGAGACTACTACAGAGTAAAGGAAGCACTTACCTGAATTAGAATCTGGAAAAGACAAATAGCAAATATTGGTTTTCTAAATGGTGGAGAAAAGAAGAGAGAGCCATTATATTTCCTGAAATTACTAAAAAAACCCTAATGACATACTTATACAGCAACCATGGCTTACCTCTTTATCTGTGAGTTTTGAATGTGGAGGATATATTACCTACAGGAAAAAAGTATTATTTTATTTGAAAATAAACCGTGTATAAGCAGTAATCTTCTATTAAATATTTTTATGATACGTCCCTCAGGTACCTGCCGAGCCTTAGGCTATTTTCAATGGTAAGATATGATGCCTCTGTTCTTATTTTTTATGCTTTTAAGCTAACTTGATCACCCATCTTTACAAAGTATTTTGGATGCCAGCTGGACACCATACAGATATACTGAAAAAATCAGAGTACTTGAGGCTTTTAGTGCAACAGGTGTCAAAGGAGAGCAAGATTACACCCTTTCGGTTTAACTTGGACATATGAAATGCAGTAGGTGATTCTACAGAAAGCCAACAGCACAGTACTATCTGAAATCTGTTGCAATAGATAGTTAGGTGGAAGTAATTAAATTCAACACAAAACACTCTCTATATTAATACTAACTCTTGGAAGATGAACATTGGGACCAAATGTGAGCCAGGCACTGTGAAAGCTCAAGGAATATACATGATTTTTCTACTGACAGAAAAAAAGTAAATTTATTTAAGTGTTTTTACGGTACAGAAATCAAAAATGATGCAACACAATGCAAGATATGGAAGCACTATCATTTAAAAAAAACTGGATGTACAAAATCAGTGATTATGCAAGTAAGCGAGAAAAGAACGTACAGGAAAGAGGACAAGCCTGAGATACTTAAATTTCAACTACAAGGTTGCTCAAAACTACTGAAATGGGTGGCCAGCTTGTAAGCAAAGGAAATTCAACAGAGATTCAAAGATCACGTTTCAAAGATTTAATTTCTTTCACAGATGGGAACTTCTCTAAGAACAGAAGTTCAATGCAAGAATACTAACTTAGTCTAGACTGAGTCCTCATATTTCTACACTCTAACATCCAGTTATCTAATTTAATCTAGTTTGACAAAATGTAAGTAAATGTATCTCCTGATAACATAACGCTATCCTACTCTACAGAAAACAACAAATGTATCTGCTGGCTGGTCTCTGACTAAGCAGGCTTTCGGTTCCCTGGCTATAAAGGGTCTAATTAATTTATTTTTCCCCTCAGTCTTCCATCCAATGATATCTAGGCATACATTATACCTATTAGTATAACAAAAACTAAAAGCAGACATACGGTTGGAACAGCTGCATACTGCATTGACTAAACCCATCACCATCTTTTTTTAATCTCTTAACATTTTCCTATACTACCTCATGTGAAGCAACACACTCAAATGCAACTTTTTCAGGAGTTGAATGATGCTGAAATGATCTGCAGCTGGTCAGATGACGGGAGCACAGACCAGACTTGAATTCATACCCTTTTTTCTCACTAGCTGGTCTACCTTCCCAGAAGTCAAAGGAAGAGGAGTAAAACCAGTTGTAACGGTTACCTCTATGCTGTTACGTCTGCCCAACCTTTCTGACCTGCATGGATGGTCACGTCAAAATGATGCCATGATAATGAAAGCAAGCACAGCCCTGGTGACTTTTCCCCAGATTTCACAGTGTTGTGAACAATCTTACGAAAGAAATCCAAGCTGAAAAGACCACCAACACTGCTCCTGGGAGCTCCTGCTCTGCCTGCTGCTGATCACCACAAGGTGTTGAAGATGAAGCTGCCTATCAAAAGCACAAAAGCAAAGGGGAAAAGACTGCAAGGGAGTGACAAAGCAACAGAATTAGTTCCTACTTCTAGAAGTTCGGAAACTTCCTAGTTTCCAAATGTTTACCTCCATAACCTAGAGGTTCTTCACATGTATTTTATTTCCCGCCCCAAAATATTAATCTAATTCGCTGGACAGGAAATAAAACAGCACAGCCTAATTCGTAGGTGAAAGACAATTAACCTGAAAAGCGTGATTAATGGAGGAAATACAACTTCAGTAATGACTTGGGAACTCTTCCCCTTAAACACAGTCACAGGACCTTTCTTCTAGTAGTGCAGCAAGGAGCTGCTTCTTTCTGCCTAAGGAGTTTCCAAGAAAGAAATAAAACATCTTTTGTGTGGGCATGCAAGAATAGAAATGCTTGCTTTGCATTTTCATGTCTTTTAATATTCTATACTGTTAAGTAATCTTATTGTTAAGGATTCAAACTGAAACTAAAAGCAAATTATTCTTCCTGCAGCACCAAAAACCTCAGGCCTTAGCTATGTAGGCATTTTAAGTTTCATTTTATACATTCATTCAACTAAAATTATTGGGACTGTTAAAACAGTTGTTTGCAGAGAGGACAGAGGTTACTCTGCGCTTCCCTCAGCCACCGAGCGCATTGTCTGCTCAAGTCACAGGTTATAAAGAGATTTTTGTCTTTATGGCTAATAATACCTTATAACATCAAGGGACTATAACCTAAATAATTTGCACAGTATGGTGGTTTCTTCTTTGCATTTATCTTGCAGCCAACAATGCGTATCAATTATGTGTTTTAAATATTGTAATAGTTAGTTTAGTTGAATTTTAGGCCAGTCTGCCATACCATGCTAACACCATTTTAACAAAAAAAAAAAGGAGGGGGAAAAAAGAAAAATACAAGACGTTTTTCCCTGCACACCAACTGTTTGCTGCAGTCATATGGTAAAACAGGATGTGAAACTAATCTGAATTACAATGATTCTTTCTAGTTCATTTTTCAGCCCAATCAGTTCCCTAGTGCAGTCCCAACATGCAATTTCATAGATGTTTGCCTGTTGCGCAAAACGGCAAAGAGCAGCGGGCAGTCAGAAAAACCTGCAGTTTGTGGCAGCATCACTAACGCATCCTCACAGTCTGACATTCATTGAATGGGGCAGGGAAAACGCTTCAAACATGTAGATAGTTTATTTTCATACCTTAGCGATCTGGAGAAGACTGTTAATTATGAAGACTACTTGCATTCACACTACTATTATACTCCCTTAAAATCTTTAACATCTAGATGTCATGAAAATTAGCGTTGTGCCTATATAAAGAAAGCTGATGATGTACTTATATACAAACCTTGGCAGGAGATAAAACCCCTTCACAACGGCACACTGACGTGACACCCAGCATAATGAAAACGGTTGCCTGAAAGCAATTAAACTCACCTCACGCTCCGTGACAGCTGTCGCTGGCAAAGGCTGTCCCACCACACGCTCCCCCCCA
>VXBO01007938.1:85198-111526 GCA_013400135.1 Rhinoptilus africanus
CCGCAGAGCTGCCGCGGAGGGACGCCTGCCCGCTGCCGCCGGCCGGAGCCATCGCGGGAACCGCCTGGGAGCGACCTGTCAGTGCGCCTCGTAGGCCGCCTCCGAAGGACCCTTCCCAGGCATTAGCCTGGCCCCGAGAAGGAGAGTTCGAAGCCCTCTCCATGCCTTATCAAGTTCCTTATCTGAGTGGCTGTCTGAAACTGTAGACCAGTTCGGCTTTATCTGGCGTAGGGGAGGGAAACAGCATAGCTCTCATACCCCATCCAAAATCGAGGACCACCTATTCTGCTTTGGTTTAATACACGAAGATGGTGAAAGGCGGACTGCCGTGTGAAGCGACTAGAACCCTGTTGTGGAGTGAGGGCTTCGTGTTCACCTTCCAGCTCCTGGTCTGCGCTCTTTGAGAAAGAAAGCTAATCCTTCTCCCTCATTCCCCTTCCCTAAACCTTTCCTTGCTTCCATGTTGCATTGGTCAGAATTTTGGTCAGTGTTGTTTACGGAAGGGGGGGGGAAAGCAGGCAGTTGAGGTTACAAACAAAAGTACTTGTATGACTCATCTACTTGGATTTAAGACACTCTATCCTACTTTCAAGGAGCCTTTGCTTCTCTTTGAAGGAATCAGATGCTTGTTCCTATTCTTCCAGAGGAGGATGGATTGAAAGTTGTACCTTTTAGAGTTTTTTTGGGCCACTGCTGATACTATTAAAAGACATAATGGGGCTTTTTCACTGGATTATTGCCAGAATTAGTTTACACACTGAAACAATGAGTTGTTAGGCCTCTCATATGATAATGTTTGTCCTGCTTTAACATAAAGTTGCTGTGGAAGTTTGGGTTAGAAATTGTGGAGGACAGTCTGTGTCAGAAGAGGCTCTCTTCATCTCTGGTTGGTGTGGCAACCCCAATCTGTCCTCGATGCCTTCAGCCTTGGCCATCTTCACTTGCCGCCCGAACTCTCATCCATTTCAGGAGCGTCATGTCTACCTGGACGAGCCCGTCAAGATCGGCCGCTCAGTGGCTCGCTGCCGGCCAGCTCAGAATAATGCAACTTTTGACTGTAAGGTGCTGTCCAGGAACCATGCTCTTGTCTGGTTTGATCACAAGACAGGCAAGGTAAGAGGTTTTCTTTTATTCCAAAGCAATGACCTGCACGTTTGTTTTAGCAAGGCCCTGTAGATTGCAGACCACTTTGGTTTCACGGTAATAACTATGGTTGCATGTGGAAGGAGGAAGTTTTGTGTTAAAATGATTACTTTTCAGGTAAGTTGATAATTTCTTACTAAGGAGAAACTTTAATTATTATTAAAAGTATATAAAGCTAACAGTTCAAAATGGTGATTAGTACTGAAAAATGTGCATATGCATTATTCATTGCTGGAAGTAGGTGATTTTGATGTGGGTAATACAAATCTGAAAGCGCAGACTTGTGTGAATGTAATGGTGTAGTAGTATTTTTTTCAAATGCTGAGAAGTTACTGTTTTATCTGGGCATGTAAATAAATCTTATTGTGAGGAGCATCAAAAAATGGATTAAAACCCCCTAGGTTGGTTTCGCACTCTTACTACTTGGCCTTTTGAAATTTTATAAAGAGTATTTTGTTATTTGGGTCTGATAGAAGTTTTGTTACTGGCAGCAGGAGTGTAACAAATGGCATACAAGGTATCTTCTCATTGATAGTGAAAATGGTTTCAAAATATATCCTCTGTTGTCTTAACTGTTCCTCTCAAAAGGCTAGGGCTAGCTAGCTTAAGTGGAATTTAGGGGTTCTGTAGTGCATGTTTTGCCCACTAGGGATTGAACTGGGACAAGTAAAGTCATTTTACTTAATGACTGTCAAGTTAACTTTAAATATCCATCAATAAATGAACAAAGCACAGATTTCAGTTGCTCACCACGGTGGTGGTATTTTGTTTTGTTTTTCAATATATTGATGTTATGCCCAAAATATGCTCTAAATCAGCTCTGTTCTTCAGCTTCACAGCATACCCTTCTATGATAGTGTAGACCTTGATTTTTAAGAATAATGTGGTCTGTAATTAATGCAGCATTTTTTAGTAGTATGACACAGCATGAGGAGCAGTACAGCACACTCAAAGTTCTTAAACCTTCCATTGTTAACTATCCTGTGTTATGCAATACCTGGGCATGATGGGACAAGACAAGCGTTTAATTTCTTAAGGCTGGGTTATGGCGTGGCTTTCAAGTTACCTGCATGTAATTGTGCAAACTGCTATCTGTATTAGTGTTTCATTAAGCATGTTGTTTTGGCTCTGTTGTGCATGTGATGTGCATTCTTGGATGCTTCAGAAAACTTAAGTGCTCTAAGTATTTTCAGTTTAAGCTTAGTTTTTACCCTTTCTTTTTCTACTCAAAGTAAAATATTCCAATTTATTGTACTTGTTTTAAAATTAAAAAGTATTATTCATATAGCTTGTTAATCAACATTTCTCATGATTTATAAAGATTTTAAGACCCCTATGTGTTCTATTATGGTTACAAATAGTCTAGACATATTAAAGATGGTTAATTTAACAAAGTGTTGAGTGGTGAGCAAGTCTGCTAACTAATAGACAAGCTTAAAATACACTCAGCTGTGGGTTTTTGTTTGTAAATTTCAGTTAGCTTTGGTTTTTCTAATAAAAGTAAAAAAATTACTTGCTTATTCATTTTATCTGGCTGATCTAAAATAGCAATTTGGTAGTAGTAAATATGAGGATTGTATGTGATAGGTCTTGAGATACAGACATGTGAAGATTTGATGGGAGTCTTGATGAAAATTACCCAGGTAGGTTTCCGGATCAGTAGCCATAGTGATCAACTAAAGAGGGGGGTTAAAATCATGCATAGGAATACATTACTGTAAATTTTGCATGTTAGATGTTGTGGGACTGTGAAAGGTTTAAAGCATTGATACAGCAGTATGGAGAATTTTGGGTTCTGTGTTTGTGTCTTGGTAATGTGGTCTGTTTTTTCATCTGATTGAGTATCTGAACTGTAAATTGTGAGATAGAGGAGAGGGGAAAAGGCAAATTTAGAGATAATAGATATAAACTGCTGTTGTGAAAAGGCAGGTAAAAGATCATGTCAGTAAATACAGTATTAATCTTGAATCCCAAAAACTACATTAAATAATTCTGTGGTGTTTTCAAAGTGCTAAGGAAAACGTAAAACTGTGCCAGAACATTTGCATGCAGGAACGCTTATTATCATTGTTTACAGAACTTCTAATAAGTACATCTCACTTAGGAATATGTCATTATCCTATCAATGACCTATATTTAAACTTGCATAAATTCTTTTGCCACAGTATTTGTAAACATTTTGTTAAAGCTTATATATAGTTCTTTCATCAATTCTGGGGTTTATGAAAGATAAAAGACCTTGAAATGTTAATCTAGTAACAGAGAGAAACCTTCACATAATTAAAACTCGTTCATGAATGATCTGAGGCTGCAGTTTCATAAGTTGCAGACTTTGATGGCGATACCAGTTTCTGGCATTCCCAGTCACTCCGTCCGGTCTCTGTGCTGCCTCTTGAGCTTCCTTTCAGTTATACTCTAATAATATTTTTTGTCTTGAGGGTTTGGAGTTTTGTTTGTTTTGCTTTAGTGGGTCATGTGAGTGATCCTGTTTACTACATAGTCTGTAAACAATTGTATTGGCTTAATCTGTAAAGAGGGGTAGAAACTGAGGAGCACCAGTAAGCATTGGCAAGGGAACTAGTATACGATTTTTTTTTGAGGCAGAGGTAGGCTTAAGCTGAAGTACGCTGCATAAGTAGACTAAGTTGAAGATGACATGTTATGTAGAGTTAAAAGATGTGAATGTTTACTTTGTGTAAAGGCACTTTAATTATACATGGAAAAAGTTAATGTGCCCAAAGGAGATAATGTGTATGTAACACTAGTGTTATTAAGGATAAAAGTAGGATGACTCTTCAAGATTACCAGTAAATAGCAATTAAAAGCAGATATTTAATGTTGGATTTACTTTTTAAAATATTTTTTAACATAATGCGTGGGCCTAAAATGCGTAAGATAAAGGTAGAAGTAGGTGGTGGGGGGAAATGTCTGTACTCTGAATTTTTCTGTGCTTAGCAATACTTTTATAGACAACCACTGCAATGCCTCCTTTCGCTTGTGTTTGTAGAAACAGTGTAATACCTCCTTGTGGATTTTTCATACAGCAATAGCATTAGAAGCTTATGCTTAGAATTGACTTTGATTTTGATTTTTTTTTTTGTGTAATTACAAGTTAAGGAATCTTTTTAAGAGATGCCTGAAAAAATGAGTCACTAGATATGTAGGACGTGGACGTTGTGCTGAGCATGGAGTGTTCCAAAAAGTGTGAATCAAAGCAAAAGAAAAAGTGGGCTATAGTTCAAAAAAATCTAAATATGTTTGTTCAGCTTCTATCACTGCATATGGGCAGAAACTCTGTAAAAACTGCTTAATTGAAATAGTCTTGTGGGGTTTTTTAGCTTTTGTTTTTAAAAATAAGCAAGTTGAAAACCCTTGAGAATTTGTATGTGACTTCTCCCAGGCTGAAATGCTTCTGGCAGATGTGGTGGAAGCTTTTAGTAGAAAACTGAAATTTCTAACAGATAGCCAGGCTTTCAGAAAGTACCTTTTATAGGGAATCTGTTTCACAGTTTACTAAAGGCACTGAGAAACTGTGTGAGAAATAAACTATTTTTCGTAGACCAAAAGGACTCCCAAATAACTGGTCATTTTTAACAACTGAAAAAAAATGTGTAGGCTGAAGTTTCTGTGGTAGGGTGGCAGATAATGCTGCTGTTTTCATTTAATTCAAAGTGAGTTTGAGTTGAATCGAGCACAGTCATAGTATCTTGATTACAGAAATGCTAACTAGTAAATTGAAAGCCAAATAGTTTGCATGATAGCAAATGAAATTTATTAAGGCTGTGCTTTATGGCTTCTAGGCTTAAAATACATGAAATAAAAATGTTGCAGAACCCTTCCTCTGGGAGCATGCTCTGAAGAAAACAAACAACCCCCCTTGCCCCCCAAAACAAAACCAAAACAAACCCAAAAACCACCAAAACAAAACCCAAACCACCCCTAAACCCCCAAACCAAAACACCAACACCCCAAAACAACAATCACAAAGGTACACGACCAGGGAACTACAGACTGGTTAGCTTTGGTTGAGTCCCTGGGAAAATAATGGAACAAGTTTTGAGCCACTTTTCTAGGCATGTGAACAAGATGATTTGGTAATGGTCAGTATGGATTTAGCAGGGATAAATTGTGTCTGATGAGTCTGATTGCCTTGGATGATAAAATGACTAGCTTTATGTGCAAGGGAGAGCAGTGCAGGCCATTTACTTTGCCTTTAGAAGTGGTTTTGGCTGTTTCTTATGGTGGTCTTCTGCCTAAGTTAGGGCTCTGCGGTCTGGATGTATGAACAACTAGAGTAGTAAAACTGGTTTGAGGATCAAGCTCGGGGGTAGGGTTTAATACGTTGTACTCTACCTGGATTCTGGTAACGAGCAGAATGCTGCAGGAGTCTATATTATGACCTGTCACCTTTAGCATTTTTTATCAATAACCTAGTGAGGTACACTCTAGTCAAGTCTGAAGGTGACACGGAATCTGGGTGTGGTGGTGTGGTGGGGAATGAGTTGATCTGATCAAAGGCAGCGCTGCCATCCAGAAGGACCTGACCTTGCTGAACTGATGGGCAGATGGGAACCTCAGGAGTCTGAACAAGGACAAGTGTTAAGTCCTGCGTGTGGAGAGAATGAACCCCTTGCAGCTTATTAGACCATTTCTAAGAAGAAATACATTTGATAAACATGAGTTGAAAGATTAGATGCTCTCTTGTCTTGCTGTATTGTACTAGGGGTAAAATTATATTTGAAAGAAATAGGGAAGAAAAAAGAGAAAGGATTTGTAAAAAGGAAATATGTTTTTCGCTTAATGTTACACAGAATGTTCTGTGGAGATCAAGCATTTGGCAAGATTCAAGAATCATAGGACATCTTTGGACATCCTGTTCAGAAGCGCTTGAGTAAATGTATCTTACAAAATTTAGTGGAATATGAAAAATGGTATTTGGGGTTGCAGGATTTTAAAAGGAGATTTTTTTTTCTGATGCTTCCTATAGAGATTGCTGTATGATACTCTGGGCTATTTGGTGCTGACCAAGGAATGTTTTAATTTCTCATGTATCAGTCAGCATTTCTTTCAGTAGATACCACGCCTATTATTTATTTTTCCTGTATTACATCTCTTCAGCTTTCTGTTGTGATTGTTGTCTTTGAGAGATGAACAAATGTTTTATTTTCAGTACTTTTGATGTTGCTGTATGCTTACAGTCTGCAGTATCTGTAGAGGAGACGCTTTATCTTCCAGCATTGAATGTTTATTTCAAGTACCCTGGGAGGCTGACCTGGGGTCTGCTCTAATGCACTAAGGTGAAATTTCAGTGCTTAGATGCTTTCGGTAAGAGGGTGATGTCAGCCAGCCCTTACATACACCTGTTAATATTTTTATGTAACTGCTTTTCACCCCGAATGAACTATCCAATTTCATGCTGATATGATCATAAGAGTAATATGGTGTGGGGAGTTCTCGGTTCGGCAAACTTCACCACCATACTTCTCTTAGAGACCGGTGTAGGAGTACGGATGGCCATTTATAGTAGAGGTAAGTTACTGCTGACAAGGATTTCCCTGCAGAGATACCATCTAGAGCCACTGCTGCAGAGCTAATACTGTAATTCTTGGAGCTGATCCATTGCAGTCATGATGCATCTATCCTGAGCCAGGAACACCAACGCATTGATTAGGTTTTAAAAACAAACAAAAATCCCTTTTGTATTTGCAATGAATTTTTACAAACCTCAAATGAATCAGGTTACTTAGCAATAATGAAGGCCAGTAAATGTGTTTTCCTTGGGTCTCTAACGGGATGGTTTGAGTTTGCTCCTGGGCCCGTGCTTATAAATGTAAAACCTTGCTTCCCTAATACACTTCCATGATATAAAATTCTTTTTTACTTCTTCAGAGACTTTCTTTCACAAGTTAATTGCAGCAATCTATTGATCGTTTGCAGGTGGATTTATGTTATACTGAAGAAATATTTTTTGATTTGGCTTTGCTTTCTCATTTTTCATACTGAATTTGAACAGTTTTGGTCGCTTTGTTATCTAATTAAAATAATTGAATTTGTGTGTGCTGTAAAGGGCCATGTGGGTTAGTAGTGTCTAACTGTGTCAATGTGCTACTTTGGTTGATTGGAATCTGCTCTGCAAAATGTGGAGACACTCAGCTGATTTTTCACATTTTCATTTCTGTCATTTCTTTTAATAGCTAATATAAAGTGAAAATTATTGTTATTTGTGGAACATGGCAAGAGAAAGGGAAGGAAGAATGATGTCTCTATACCTAAAGCTAGCAGTTTTACAGGCTACTGCTACTAAATTATACAAATCTTGTTTGTTTCTGGATTTTCTTTTGAGTCACATCAATAATTGCTTCCTGTTAATGTTGCTCAGTCACTGAGAGCTTGGATTATTTAAGACCTCCAAGTTTAGTTCACTATTGCTATGACAGTGAATTAACCTTCCCAACTTGTCTCTCTTTCCAGAAACATGTCTGCTTGTAGCAGAATTGGTGGAAGGAGGCAGCTTGCAGTATTGTTGTGTTTTTGTTGAGTATAGGGAAGTGTTTTTTCAGTCTGCTTTAGGAGTGGGAACCTCAGGCAGAGAGACGGATTGGGCTGTACCATCTTAAGTGCCTGCAAGAAGACATACTTGTCTGCCAGAGGCCCAGAACAGCTTCCTTTTTGAAAAGGAAAATAATTGCACTGGAGCCAGGCACTTAATCGGATACAATTTTTGTGTTATGTTGCACCAGACACACATATGTATGTGATTGAGCAATGCCTTAGAGTTTATTTCAGTCTTAATAAAGCATAAATAAAGGATGAATTTCCAGTGGGCTTGTAATAGAAAGTCCAAAATCCTGTAGTAACACTGTAGTTGAGTGGAAAAACACAGAAAACGCTAGCAGCAGTTCAAGTTTTTTTTTATTTTTGTAAAAATGTAAGAAGTAAATATAAACAGTACCGGGATTAGTCAAGGGTAGTTAAGGGCATAAGGAATTTATAATATCTTTGCAAAGCTAAGGAATGTTTTAGTATTGATAGTCAAACTATGGTGCATACTGTAGGAAAATGCATGCTATTCTTAAACCTTTTTAGATTATAAGATTGTAGTAACCAGCTATTGAAAGGACTGAAGGATTGATGATGAGATAGCTCAATCACAAATGTTCTAATAGTGTAAAATATTGAGAACTTGTAACTAAATACAAATATATTGACAGTATTGTGCTGTTAAAGTAAGCTTGTCCCCAGATGGAACATCTTGTTCTGTTTTGGTTTTCATATGGTAATTCAAATGTGTTGAAAATACTTATTGACAGAAGGACTTCAATATAGGGAACATGGAACATCTGAGATATATAGAAGCTATATAAGAACACACAAGAGACCTTTTGTTCTCGTAGTAAGAGACTATTGAAAATAAACCTAAGTTATTAATGGTGTATATTCTCATAATTACAGTTGTAATAGTTCTTCCATTAAATGAACACAAGAGCTTAAAATACAGGAGTTGTGGATGATCATAACTGTATTAATAACCTTTTTAAAGGAAGGAATGGAAATGCTTACATTTCAAATCAAAGAAGAAAAGCTTTGTTACGGGCCAAATAGATATTTGTACAGCACGTTCTTTTGAAGACATTTGGTACTGGCTGCTGCTATTTGCATATGCCATTAGTCTTATCTGATATCGCAGTTTTTGTTCTTAACTGGTACTTTTTCAGAGTTGTTCCTTTTCTGGGTGTTGAGCAAGATTAAGTTTAAACATAGATTTTTCTAAAACTTTGGTGTCTTTGATGCAATATTGCTAATGTTCTGTAAGAGGTTTTTTGCTGTTTAACACCAGCCCCCAGCACATCTTGATGACTCTGTGGTGCTTTCCATTTTTTTAATTGTTTTTCTTGAAATGTTAATACTTAACTGTATAGGGTAGAAGCCAGATCTCTGGGGTTTGCAAAGCTGGGCTTTTAGCCTGCCTACCTGTTTGCCTTTTAAATTTCTGGTGACCTTTCCCAGTAATTCCTGGCACAAATAACTGTCTTTCTTCTCTCTCTGTTTTTTTTTTTTTTTAAGTTGGTTGTTAGCTGTAATAGTTGAATAGACTTATGGGCAATAGCATTGCAAATCAATTTTGGTGTTATTACTTGCGATTTTATTCTGGCATTGCTCTTTTCTGCACTTACACTTACTGTTTCCAGGTACTTGAAGAATCTGAAAATTTCTGGGAGGCATAATGAGTTATTTTAATTTTGTTATTAAAAAAGCACTTTGTTTTTTATATCTGGTTGTGAAAGAATCCATTCTGCAGCAAACTGCTTTTTTTCCTGTCTTTGATCTTGGTAGGTAATTGCGACTCCTTGTTGTTTTCTTGCTATCATTACAGGGATTCCTCTTGCTGAATGCCAGAGGATTTTTAAGGCTATGTGGAGTCAATATAATCACATATTATCAAGGGACAAAGTATAAGTTTGATGAATTTTCTGTTGTTTCTCTGGATTCCAGTCATTATGTATAGTTAGGGTGGTATCTACTCTGTGGGAAGTTACAGTACTAGGAACAAGGACAGACAAATTCTATGACACGGATGTACTGTTAGAGGATGAGTTAGGTTGGTATGGAGCTCTGGAGGTCACCCAGTCCAATCCTCTGCTTCACAGCAGGTCTAATTGCTTTAGGTTGCTTGTGGACTTGGTATAGAATTTTGGGTGCAAAATTAATCTCTACCAAGAAATAAGCTGCTGAGGCTAGGGTGAGGCATATTTGCTGTGTAGTCCAGCTTGTGTTACTGTTGTCTTGAGTAATGTTCTGAGGATCTGGAACATCCAGTGTTGTGTATATGATTTACTGTTATGAAATAGCTGGAGTACTTTATAGGTAACTTAAAATTCCCACCAAAATGTGTCAGACAGAAATGATCTTAAAATTTACCAGGAGAAAAAGAATGATAAGAATGATCCTAGTTCCACCCCTAATTCCATAAGCATGGAAATAATACAACACTTTCACTTGCAGCTCTCAACCACTACTTCCTTTTTAAGAACTTAAAGGGGAAATGAATTCTTTTTTTCAATCTTCCTCTTTGAGAATTTTTCCTAGATTGCATATTCCAGCAGTTGTAAGAGCAAATCAGGAATACAAATCATCATAGAAAGGGCATATTTGTTTTTTCAATCTGTGTAACTAGTTGACATTAGGTAAAGCCACCAGTTGTGCTGTTTAAGCAGAGTTTTTTGGTACGTGTACAAATATTGTCTGTGAATATAAGCCAATGATTTGATCTATGGACAGAGACCTTCCTATGTAATTAAGGGAAGAACTGGTAGACAGCTATTATATTAGTACTATTTTACCTATAATGTAGAGGTATGTGGATATTTTAAGTCTATTTGAATGCTCCTTACCCTTGGCATTATCTTGATTTTTAGTTAAATTTATGAATCTGATTGTTAATTACAAAGTTGAAAGTGTGTATGCTTTGTTTGGGTAACTTGTAACTTTCATGTAAACAGAAGGGAAAATGTTTCTGGTGGGTTTTGTACTTGAACAAATGCGTTGCATTGACACACATGGAAAACTTTCTCTCAAAACGAGTTTTTTATTTTGGAATCTGTGTACACATACTACCTCACTTACTGAAATCAGTACAGGTCATACGTGCATCCTACTGCAGAATATTGTCTCCTGATAAGCCTAATGCAGATCTACATTTTAGCTGCAGGTTGACTTGTTCTGACCCCATGTTCCAGAAATGGGCTTGGGAAGGGTTGGTTTGGCAAAATGCTGCACCGACGCATCTGTCCTGCTTTCTTTGAGCCGCTTTGGGACACCCGGATTGCATTCCCGTGGCCTCGTTAGGTCATCCTGTGATGGGATTTCGCCTGCTTTGCAGCCTAGTGTAAATGTGCCTGCAGTTGAACCGTTTTGGATGCAGATGTGCAGATAGGTGGATTTCTTTGGTCTCCCCTGGCTGGTCAAATGAAAATATGCTCAATTTTCTTCTTCCCTTTCCCACATAGCTTGATGCTGAGCCTTCCCAGGATAGGTGTTACTGGGTGAATTTTAGATGATGACGTAAGTTTTATAAACTAATATTAAAGGATCTTAATGACTAGTGTTTCTTTTGAGATCTCTAACTTGTCCTTCCTTTGATGTGTTCTGTAGTTTAAACTTGCTGTACACATCTTGCTTTATTTTAATTGCAGTTTTGTTTCCGAAAGATTTACAAAAATAATTGTAGTATCCTTTAAAAACCTTTTATGAAGATGTAGTTTCAAGTCTAATGTTAGGGCACCTGTAATCTTGTAATATGATTTCAGTGACATGATCTACTTGCTGGTGTCATGCCTTAAGTCTAGAAAGTATGTTATGTAGTTCTGCTTTAAGTATTGCTTTAGACAGTTTTTATACAGGTGAGCAAAGCTGAGTCGAAACTATTCTCTTCTAACCAGAGTTTTCAGACAATAGAAGGATTTAAGAACTAGAAAGTGCTTGCTTACACTTGTGAACATTTGGAAAACGTAATCATTTAATGTTTTCCATGCTTCAGTCATGCTGAGGTATCCCAAATACTCTTTTTCATTGGGTAGCTGTAGTTGGGGACAAAGTCCTAGTTGTGCTAGATGAAAAGAGCTGTTTAATTGTTGTCAGTGCTCAAAGTTAGTAATTTGTGTGATCTCTTAATGATTTTTAAATTGAGAGGTCCGTTATCTGCATCCAAAAGGGAGCTCTTGCCTGGCAATTGTTTACTGAGGTCGTTGTTAGTAGTAAGGATACCTTTTCTGATACCATCATCATTAAAGCTGTTTGTCAAGACATAATGCAGGTGGGTTCTCCATTCGCGCTAAAACTACAAGTTACTTTGCAATTATAGAACAAAAATCTAGTGATGTGAATCTATTTTGCCTCTTCTTAAGCTGGGATGAAACCTTAGAAACTGTGTTATGAACATCTGCTTGATGGCATGTTAAAAAAAGCAGTGCCAAAACTGACCTTCCAGAAGGGAGGGATTTGCTTCTGAATTTTTTTTTTTTTTAAAACAAAAACCCCAAGCCCTTGATTTTTTTTTTTTTTCATTTGAAATGTCTATCCCCGGACTTTGCAGGAACTAAGCATTTTTATGGCTGATAAAGGATTTGGTGGCTTAACAAGTGACTTAGTGCAACAGTAGCTGCCGATGCGTGAATTTTCACATCCATGGCAAAGCTTTGGTTTAGCCTCCAGCCGAAAGCTAAGGCTGCATGGACAAGTAAGTAACTATTAAGTATCTAAGTCGCAAGCTGTTGATTAGAATTAGTAACATGACAGCACAACCCATTTAGGAGCTGTACTATTAGCATTTTCTAGCACAACAGTAAATTTGCAACTTGCATTTTTATTTTTAAACTGGTTATATTTAATGGACAAGAGAGTGGAAACATGAATAAGAAGGAAAAAAAAAGACAAAGCAAACCCACTTTCTTGGAATAATCTCTTCAGTCTGAAGAGAAGTTGCAGCTTTTGGAAAGTGTTGGTTGAGGTCTGAACTAACAAATAGCATGCTGAAAAGAACACACAGGCAAAACAAATATTTGGGAACACAGGAAGAGGTGTTTAAAATATTAAAATTTTTGCAATTTCTTTTAACTACGTGGCTGTGTAATTGCTAGGTCATTAAAAAGGACTTTAGTGAGTGTACTGAGTCAAATATGAAAAATGGACCAATTCAGTCTTTGCCTTTATGAATTTTTTTGACCCTTACGGGGATTTTCTTTTCATGAAGATGGAAATACTACAGTGGATGGAGAGGACCAACCTGCTACTGATCTTCTAGGGTTTGTTTTTTTTTCCCCCTATCATTGTTCCTTTTGTGGTCTTTTTAAAACTTGGCTGCAGTTATTCAAATACTAGAACAGTTATTAACAATGCTTCTTATTGCAGTAGAATTTCTTGCTATTTGTGCTTTTTATAATTGTTGATGAAAAGAACACCAGTAATAATAAAATTACCACAAAATCAGACAGGTATTACATGCACTGCATTTGCTCATACAGCTGGCCAGGAGTGCAGATTCCTTTAGTTGCGTCCATGAGTAGGTCTGAGGGCCTTTTTATCTACTTAGCAAGGGTGTTTTAGTTTATGGGTATGCTATGTGAATTTAGGTTGGTGGAGATTAGCTCCTTATTTTCCTGATGCACTGTATTTGTGAGCAACTGAAAGAGCACTCACGCTGTGTTAGACCTTACTTTTTTTAATGTGAGCTTTGTTTGCTGGCATCTTAAAAGAGGGAGGAGAGAGTATTTGTGAGCAACTGAAAGAGCACTCACGCTGTGTTAGACCTTACTTTTTTTAATGTGAGCTTTGTTTGCTGGCATCTTAAAAGAGGGAGGAGAGAGTTTATCTGGTTTGATAAACAAGCCTTTAGAAAGCATGGTATGACCTCGCATGAAGAACTACTATGATGGGAGGAATGTCTTGTATATCTATTTTATATAATCAGCAGTGGTAAAGTCAGTAAAGTGCAGCTTGTTTAAAGTGTAAAGCACCGAGATACCTGCCTATGCTTGAGGCATAGTAAGTGTATTATCATTTAAATGTCTGAATTACAATAATTAACATATTTGTTTAACATGCTAATAGTGTATTAAGCCAAACATACAAGTTTTGAAAACAGCCTAATTTAAATACATGGGTTGTTTATTTTTCTCAAGTATTACAGCTTTAAGTTCTGGAAAATAGATAGGGATGGCTGTTCTTTATAAAATAAAGTATTAACAATTATTTTTTTCAGACATGTTGATATTACGCTTGGGTAGAACTGTTAAAAATGCCCTGTAGCAGGAAGCTTGTATGTCTTGCATCTTCCCACAATGCTAATGAGAAATTGCATTATGGAGACTGTGGTAGCATATGGAGTTCTTGTTACTTTCTGCAAAACTCAGTGGTGCAATTCAGAGGGGAATCATGCTTATTAGTTTCCAATCCTATTCTCTTACATGATTTCGTTCCAACTCAAAGATACTTTTTTTTCAATGTCAATTTCTGTGTTTCTCTGTGCTTCCTAGTTCCCTTGACAAATCAACAAAACCTAATAGCATGAAACAAAATGTTGTCAACTTGTTCTGCGTTGTCCAGGGAAAATATCTTTTAGAAAAATCTACGGTCACTGAACCGACACATTTCTGAAAATGTGGGTGATAATGCTTATTTAAAGCAAGGTGCTTTTCCCAGCGTTAGGGCAGTAATCTAGTAAGTTAACAGGAAGAGTAAAATGGAATAGGCAGCAAAAATGCACGAGGAACAACAACATCAGAGCAGAGTGTTCCTTGTTTCATTTATCTAATCCTCTTGAGACCTAAAGCCTACATAGCTGCGAGCTCCTCTTTGTTGTGTTTCTTCATGAATTTTTGGGTAGTAACTTCCTTTTATTTGTAATATGTATATATTACTGTTAGAAAATATGGTGCTTGAGGTTGTGTAATTAAGTTTCCCTTTGTTTTTTCTATTGAGAAGGCAAAAAATAAAATGCTCTGCAAAATACTGATTCTTAGCAAGGCATATGACAAAACTGAAGAAATTGTAACAAATCTATGTCAGAAGAGGTTGTGGGTGCACAGAATTTTGCCAGACCAGTTCTCAAATGCCAGATGAGCCCTTCTGTGTAACATCTCCTTCATCCATCCTGTCTTCCACGTGCTAACTCTTGCATTTGGGCCCCTCCTAAAACAGCTAGACCTTATACTTCAGCTCCCTTGTCTATGATCTGTCCTGTTGGCCCTGCCTTCTTTCCACTCACTGGCAAGCTTTCATTAGGAGCTACCTTAGCTACCCTGTCTGGTTTTGAGCACCACTTCCCTGTTGGAGTCTTCCTGAAAGTCACTGTAACCCGAACTGCCACCTTCCTCTTACTACTGTCCCTTTCTGCAAAGTAGGATAGGCAGATTCCCAGCAATCTGTGGTAGTATCCCATCTCAGCTCCACCTTTGAGTCCTCTCATCTTTTGTCCAAGTGGGTTCAAGGTAGGTGTCACCTGGTGATGGGGCAGCCAGACATCAATGATTTTAGGGACTGGGGAGAAGAAAATTAGGGGAAGTAGGAGCAAGATGAAAGGCTGGAAGAAACTTTTCTGGTTCTGTGTCTCTCATTCCATCTAAATACAAGCCATCTGTTCTTGAAGTCACCTTCTCTGATTTGAGCCTCTAGCCATTTGGAAAGGTGGTCTGCAGGTACTAGAGGGGCAGGAAGCACATCTGTACTGTCAGGTTGGAGAACTGTAGAGGTGAGCTTTGTATCAGCACCGAGGCACAAATCACTTCTCAGTATTAGGGATAAACGGTCAGGTGAGAAGAGCACTGAGCAGTGAAGATACCACGGACTTTGGCTGCTTTGGAAATTCAAGGAGGATGGCATAGTGACAAGATGATTGATGTTGCAAGTGGATGAAGTGATACAAAAGGGAATATTGAAACTTAAGAACAACTGAAGTAATGATTACACGCTTTAGATTGCAAGTTGATTTGTTTTTTTTTTAAAAAAAGGCAACAGGAAACATGTATTACCACTTCTCCTTTTTAAGTCTACTTGTACCATTAAGCATAGGTGCTTGAAGAGCAGAGTTCTGTGCTGTTGAAAAAAGATGATCGTAAAGGTTAAAATTATCATCTAAGGTAACAAAGGTTTTCCTTGAAAATTTTTTATGTTAAGTCTTCTGTTTGGATGTTTATTTTTAAAAATGCATATTTCTCTCAGCTTAATTTGCTAAGCTCTATCAAAATATTCTTAACATGTTAAAAAGAGCTGTTGTTATGAGCAATGCAGAAATAGTGGTTGAAATGAGCTTCGTTCATAGCAAAATAAATGTTTCTTGATCAGACAGTTTTTTCTTTTAACTACTCATACAGTTGGAAGATAGGTCATCTTCCATCAAAGACTTCTGGGAAAATAGTTTCATCTCTTTATACAAGACTGTTGCTAGTGAGGAGTGTGCTGTCTCTCTGCCATATTGGAACTATTTGTTCTATAGAGACTTATTGTTTACCACTTGACCTGTTTCACGTAGTTTTCAAATATATATTTTTTAAGGTTTATATTGTGACTAGCTAATGAGAGCATTGGAGGTTAAGAGTTTGCTTCGGTGGTTTTGGTTTATTTTTTTAAATAGCTGCGTGGAACTACTTATGTTCGTTTACATGGTCCTCTCACAGTTAAAATAGTTTATTTCATATTTAATGTATTTTTGAACATGTTGCTTCTTGAAGAAACCTAGTAGTTCAGTTTCCATTGTAGCTGATGATAAGTAGAGCTAAATGTATCCTTGAACTGGCACACTGATTATTCTTCATATCTGCAGAATGTAAAAGTGCTAGTAGCTTTATTTAAAAATCAATGGTAATTGGGTTTTTTTTATAAGACTGTCACAGTAAATGATTATTTTCATCTGCTAACCATTTGGAATTCTCTGTAATGTAGCAGCTGAAATGAGTGAAAAATAAAAATTCAGGTGAAGTGTGAGTGGTAAAAATATGGTCACTTGAAGTCTTTATTTGCTTTGATAGTTACGTGTTTGCAGAGTGACTCACCATAAAGTAAGGAGGATTAAGTATTGCTTGAGAAAAAATTTTGTGTTTTCGGAAATGAACGGTCTTAGAAAATCTTTATTAAATTCATTATTTGGTTGAATCAATTTAGTGGGTTTCTTTTTTGTGTTTTTTTATTTTTTGAATTTTATTACTGTTTTTTTCTCTAGAATTTTTCTAGGAAGCATTGAGTTTACAGGTGAAGATAAGTAGTAATCTCTTGCAGTTTAAGTGTTATTGAGGTTCCAGCTGACTCACAGTGGGCACACTTCTTTCTGGGTTTCAGAACAAATTGTTTGTAAGTCACGCACAGTTGGTAAACCTTTAGAAAAAGAGGAATGAAGGAAAAGGTGATAGTTGTTCCTGAGTGACGTTTTATAATGATTATTCTCTAAATGGCAAAAAATTAAATGTGTTGCATTCTTATTGTAAGGCCTAGTGCAAGAATGCTGCTGTTGTAACTTACCATAGAATATTACTCGTGAGTGACTTGCATTGCCTAAAAGATTATAGTTTTTTCTTAAATTAGTAAGTGAAAACTGGATTAATAATTTGCACATGGATTATTGTGCATATGAATGACTAAAAGATCCAGAGGAACTTTCTGAAACTATAACAGTTTATCTTTGCAAATGGTTTTACACAAAATAATTTAGGTATTGGTAGGTTAGGAATAAAAGGGTTAAGTTCAGTTGATTTGAAATCCCTCCTATTTTTCTTTCAGAATAGTATCTGTGTGAGTTGTTTTGGGATTTTTCTCCTCTGCTTTGTGTGTTCTGTGAACTACTAATGTGGTTTACACTTTTTTGTTTACTAGTTTACTGTTTCTGGTATTTAAACTTTCAAGCTAAAGCTTTCAAAGGGAAGTGAAGAAAACATCAAGGTTCCTGATGTGCCTGTTAAGAAATACTGAGGTTATAAAGCTGTTGAGAAACAGAGAAGGCGAAGGCTGCTGGGTGGTGGCTAGTGATGGTGTGTGTCATGCCTTGGATTTAGGGCTTGTGGCGCTGGTTGAGTGGATGGTTTGGGAAATGTAGAGACGTTCAGCTGCTGGGTCTGTAAGTTGTCAGGCCATCCAGTTTGTGCAGTCAGCAGGTAGATAAGCCGCCCAAGTTGTCCAGCTTTGAATCAAGGGTGAGAAGTGCAATTTAACTGGGTAAGTGAGGGACCTTGGTTAACAGAACATGTTTATTTTATCTGACTTGAACCTAATTTTAAGAGAAGAGAAAAACAAGCTATGGAATAAACAAATAGAGTAGAAGTATTAGTTTTTGTCCCATGAGAACTTATTAAGAATTAAAAGATACATTTGCGTTTATGTCCAGAAATGCAGCATCCCTTTGTTTTTTAAGGTACCTTCTGTTGAAAGGTTGAACCCACAGTACAGGATATTCTGTGTGTACTTAAGTCGCTTATATGCTTTCCACATGTTGCAGTTGCGGGTAGGAGGGGACCAGTCTTACACTCAGTTCCGCCATGTGTCCTGTTTTCCTTTTTTTGTCCTGTCTTTTTTTCCCACCCAAAAAAGAAACCAGAGCATATAAACAGGGAGGAAGCTGGAGATGTGCTGTGGTGCAACGCTTAAAGCAGCAGTTTGGGAGAGCAGAAGGGCTGTGTGTACTGCACAAGCGTGTTCCCTGCAGTTGGGAGCACAGTGAAACGTTAATGCGCTGCAGCAGAGACCTGCTGCAAAGGAATGAACTTGTTATAATGAAAGATGGTTGAAACGCATTGAGAAGAAAGCAGAGAGATGAATCCTGACACTTCCCTGAAAACTTAGAACGGAGATGCTGAGTGCTGTCAAGGAATGTGCTACTCAGTAAAGCCAAGAGGTATGTAAAGACTCTGGCTGTGTGGACGTTACTTTCTAGGAACTGCCACAGAGTCTCTCATTTAGGAAAGTCTAAAATACAGCTGCTTCTTCAACCCCTGGGAGATACTGTCAGCTAGCAACAGAGGAAGAAGGTAATTTTATGATCAAGTAGAAGAACTTGCTTCCTTCTTTTGAAGTCCATGGTAGGCAGACTAATTCCTGCCTACTAATAGGAGCAGTGTGAAAAGGTGCTTTCATGTGAGAGGGTCTTACCCTTTACTTGTTACCTGTATCTTCTGGGTTATGTAGCTTCATTGGATATTCACATGGATCTGTGGATAAGAATCAGGAGAGCTGTTATTAATCTATATATAAATTTCATATTCTGTTTTTATTATAACAATAACGTCTTAATTGTTTTAAGACTGGCTGAGCAGACTTTGAAGCAATTTTCCTGGTTTTGAGTGATAAATGCTTCTTTAAAATTGTTCTAGAAAAAGTGTCACAAATCTGGTTGATGGTTTGTTGGTTTTTTTTTTTTTGAATGGCAGAGTTGAAATAATGCAATGCTATAATAATCCAATGAAGCATTCTGTCAACCTGCATCATCTATAGAGTTTGAAGTGCCTGGTATTTGCGTAGGATGTCAATATACTACTTGTCTGCAGAAGGCAACTATTTTCCAGAAAAGTTCAGAAGAGAAGCAACGGTGACACACACATGTTTCTCTTGACTTTGTATTTAACCATGTTGCTCTTAATGCTGCCAGTTCCCAGTGGCCCAACCTATTTTCCTTTGAAACAAGTTATGGATAGCATCTAATCCTAATTAAAGTTTATTAAAACTTCATACTAATACTAGACTAATTATAGGTAGCGTAAAAGTCTCACTGATTTTTCTTTAATCAAAGTATAGTTTTGTCTACAGCCATATTAAATTTAAGCTTGGATGACAAACCTCTTGGTATGTCAAAGCTTATTACTTAACAGCAAACATGTTTTTTGTGGGAAGGCTGTGTTTGTATTGGGAATGCAGTTTGAATTTTATGTGAACTTAATTTGAGGATTCATCTGTTTTGGTGATACACAGTACAGATTTTTTTTTCACAGAGTAGATGGGCCAGTGTAGATGGGACCAATTTGCTGCATAGTACCAGTGCATTGCCACTCCTGTTAAATGCCATTGTCGCTTTTAATGACTGGAGAAACCAAACTTGCTTAGCTTTGTTCCGTGCTCTGTTGGGCCTGTAGATTTTGAAATAGTTCTTTAAATGTTTTTGCCTTGAGTTGGCAGTGTGTATCCTTCTGCCAGTTGTTCTTGTTCTTTTAGTAAATGACTCATTCTCCTGCTTTGCTTTAGTTCCTGGACTTTCTCTTTTGTTCTTCTAATAGCCACAATAATGAATTTTAGCAGAATTTAATATGTTAAATGTCAAGAATGCATTTCAAGAAAAGTGCTACCTTTGTAAAGAAAAAGCCTAAGTGTTCCCAGAACAGCAATGTTTTTGAACCGCTGATTAGACATGGAAAAAATTTGCATGTTAATTCCAGTTCTTTTGCAGCATATGGCCAATTTCTAGCTAGATGTTTCTAGCTAGATGTTTTTTTACCATTGATTAGGAAGTTCAATTTCTATATTTAATATGAAGAGGCTTTGACAGCATTCTGATTTTTACACATGCTTGCTTATTCTGGGTAGAATTTCAGTAACTTGCATAATTTCAGTAGCAGGAACACTGAAGCTGAGAAACCTAATTTTAAAATCTGAGAAATACGAGAATTGTTAATGTGGATGTTGTAGCTTAAAAGTAGCTTATTTTTGAGGCTCTAGGCTGTAAAGATGCGATTAATAGTTTACACAACCCACAGTATATGTGCTATAATTAATGGAAATTTCAGTATTCAAAAAACCCCACCTTCATAATACAAACAGTCTTCAACTTTAGTTTCCGATATGTACTTTTTAATGGAATTGGTTTGCTTTTTACCAAATCTGGGTGAGAGTGTGTATAATTATGTTGCCCTCTAGTGGTTGCTACTCAGGTTTTAATAGTAAAAAGAAAAGGCATTTTCATGCTTAGGGAAGGGATTCAATGATTCTTGCTTGCAGATGATTAGATGTATTGTGCTTTTTACAGTAGCAACGTGTTCATTGATCTGTGGAACAGCGTGCTACTTCAGTGAGAACTGAGTAACACCAGGATTGTACAGAGAAAACATATGCTATTATATAGTTTGATAGCAGGGAACACCACCCATAATTATTATGATGGAAATAAAAAAACCCACACTTGATGGATGGTTGTATAATTTTTTTTTTTTTTTAAATCTTATGAGATTATCATTAGTGCCTTATTGGTGTGCTGGTTGCAATGTTTGGGGATGTACCTTTGGCTGCCACACGGAAAGAATATAGTGGTACTTGTAACCTTTTGATGGAAATTTTGGATTCAGCTTTCAGTTGAGTGGGACAAGTTCCCTGAATTGCTAGCTGCATGGAAGAGCTTCGTAGGCAAAGGGACTAGTCATCTTTATCTAATTTTTCGCATATGCTTTTCAGGATTGAAATTATCTGTGCTCTCCCCCCCCTCTCCTTTTTTTTTTTTTTTAATTGAATCAATTTTACAGAATTTCTAAGCTTATCCAAACTGCTTTGTTTAAAAAATAGAACTGGGGGAAATGGAATTAACTGTTCTGATGAAGTACAAAGAATGACCCAAGCCTTTCAATACATAGTATCAACAAATTAATATCGCTGATTTCAGGAGGTGAACTGTGACAAATGTCACTGTATGTTTCTAGCCATTAAAAATGCATATCATCTTGATAAGAAAAATGTTATATCATGTTTCGTCAATTGGACAATGTGGCCTGAAATCTGCATATAGATGGTTGGAGGTGTCTCTGGTTTTCCTACTTGGAAGGATCTGCCATTTGGAAAATGACTTGATGTCTGTTTAAAGAATTAAAATGTCAATTTCCCTTTATAAGATTGATGATGGAGGAAATGTCTTCTTAGACTGACAATCTAGAGCCTCTGGTGCTAGAAAAAGGTTCTTCTTGTACTTTGAACATGTTTTCCATGTTTTAGAGGGAAATATGGCATGTTTAGTCCAAAAAATTGCAAGACTTGGTAATGTATTTCTGAGAGGTGTGGATGAGTGTTCTCTCAGCCTTTGCAGCTGAAAGGGTGTGAGATTGCCAGCAGTACTTTGCAATTCCCTTGCTCCAGCTCCTCGTGCCCACTGGCACATTGGCCATGGGTGCTTATCATGTGTTCTAAGTGTTTTTTTTATTGACGAAGATATTTAAAAGGCATTCAGATTTGTTTTTTTAGCTTGCCTGAAGAATAAAATTCACGGGCACAGTGTTACTAGTGTAATGTCCTTGATGACTTTGTGGATATGATGGAAAATACCTAGAAAAAAGACATCAAAATACTTTTATGTGTGTGGAAAGCTGTATTGGAACAATTACCTTTGCAAGTTTCGCCACGTTAGCAAACCTGTAAACCCAAGGTACCATGTATGTGATTTTTTTGCCCTCGACTAAGGCCAGTATGAATCACGAGTCATTCTGTTTGAAACTGTAATTAGCACATCCTTGAACATCTTATCTGTGCTCTGCCTGTTTCTCTCTGTCTGCTGGGGTTGCTGTGATGTTCCAAAGCAGTGAGAAGGCTGCAGCACCTTCTGCTGAAGCCAGCAGGACACAGCTACAGAAAAAAAAAAAGTTTTCAAATAACACTTATGCAGAAATCAACTATATCTCTCTCACTGCTGGCAGACCCATTTCAGTATGTGGATGCATGCTATATGTATTTATTTCCTTAAGCATAAAAAAAATCATATTTTTTTATTGTAACGGAAGACCAGAATAATCTGCCCTTGTTCATGAATAGCAGCATTCAGTTACTGCTTGCTTTGAAAGTCTTGACCCAAGAATTAGTTGCAAGTAAATACAGCCTCCTCCCAGACTATTTTCGCTCTCACTTTGTTGGAGGTATGGCTTGGCAGTGCCTTGAGTACAAATATTAAACTCCCAATTGTCAAATTTCTCCTCTGTGCCGGAAAATGAATTTTCCGTCTTTAGATGGAGCCGCACCCTTCTCTGATGGTGTCTGGTTTCCAGTTAATTGCATTTGCTCTCTGTATGGAATGCTGAAGTTCAAAACACAGAATGAAAATAAATTAAATTTAGTATTAAAAAAAAAAAGTTTTGGTCCTTACTTGACGCAGAGAAGTCTTCAGAAAAACACGGAGGAGCCTATTGCTCTGGTGACCCTTTGTTTTCAGAATGAGGAAGCGTGCAGTGAACTCTCACTGCACTGTATTTTGGTAGTATTTGTGGTTTGGACCTGTTACAAAAAATATCTAGTTTGACATGATTAGAACTAGTACAGTGTCATTTGTACGTAGGCAGTTCTTTTGAGTTAGGACTTGTACTTCTGCATCTTTTTTGTCTGCGTTGAATTTATATCACCATAGCATTACGCTTCTCCTCAATACGGTCATTTTAACTGTAGTTTAGCAATGTGCTGAACACCATTTTCTTTGACACCTGTCATCTGTTAATAAATAGTCCAGGAGCCGATGATATCAGAAAGCAAAAAAATCTTTGCTTTGTGCAAAGGAGAGATGAATTAACTAGATTTGCTGCAGATGTTTGTTTAGAAAAAAAAAATACTGCAATCACATTAGAAAAGTCCTTTCAGATGGAGTATGTCCCTTGCTGAAAGGAAGGGAGACAACTTCTTCATAAATGTTTCAGGATATTTTTAGATTTTTTTATGTAGTGTTATTGTGATAATACCAAACCACTATTGCATTTGGAGGTCTTTGTGAAATCTGATGTGGTTTTTTCTTTGTGTGAATGTGTGATCACTGGGAGTTTTCTCTGTCGTAAGACAGCAGTAGTGTGGAATTAATGACAGTAGGTTTTGTGGAAGGAGTGGAACTGAGGAGAGGTTGAAATAGTTTCAACCACTTCTCCCTTTATTCTCTGTACAGTTGAAAAGTGAACATGTGAGAAGAGATCCTTCTCTGCAAGGAGTAGAGGAGCTTTGATGTAATGATTAACTAATTGGAGAAACCCAGCAGTGTGTAGCAAGATCGTTAGCAGCTTTTGCAGTACTGCACCTGCCTTGAAATGTCCGGATTATGGTTGAGAGTTGGAGTTTCCTGATAAACTAACGAACTGCCTTAGACTCTTTGCTTTCATATAAGTAGATCTTCTCTTTTTGCTCTTCGTCTGGTGGAGTAACTGGTAATCTTGGCTTTTGTTGTGGTTTTTCTCCAATTTGCTTGCAAATGAAAAAGGTAGTTGTTTGCTGGTAGAAGTTGAATAATGCAAACTTCAATTTCAGTTATTTTTTTGTTAATCCCTTAGTTATCTTGTTAATTGAAGATGTTTGAGGAAGGAGAAACAATGGGTAATGTTCATGTTGGATTTTTCATTCCAAGCATTTACTGTGCCAGATTCTGATAGTATTTCAAGATTTCCTTTAATTTTAAACATTTGTTTTTCATTTGTCTTCTGCTTTTTCTGTCAATTCTGCCTATTCCCCAATGTTTTCCCACTAAAACAATTTAGTGTTTATTTTAGTAGGTGTTGTAGATCTTTTGAGTTTAGTTTTTAATTATGCAAGATTTTAATAAGGTCAGTCTCTTAAAATTTAAAGACCAGGAAAGATTTATGGCTTACCTCTGGTCTTAAATTAGGGCAAAGCAAACATGACAAATCTCCCTTTTTATGTCATACTTGACATTGCTGTAGTCAGAGACAAGACCGTAGTTTATTTTGACCTTGCACTTTATCAGGTTGGTCACAGAATGTAACTGTCGAGTTCTCTGAATAGTTTTAGCATTTTTCCCTAGTGCAGAGTATCAGTACAGGTGCTTTAGCCACTTGAAGGTAAGAATAAATTGCAACGATAAATTGCAAACCTTTAGGACAATATAGTTGAAAAGAAATTAGAGTTATATATGGGAGCCTGCTCTTTGCAGAGCTCGTAATTATTTTATCTCGATAAATGCATCCTATAAACACAGTCTTTGGGACTTTGTACAGTTCAAGATAATGTTTACTTTCGTTATTACAAAGTTTGAATACGTCTTGTTGTCAAAGTCTTGTGAAATTTATTACAGTAAACAATATTGTTTAGCTCTCAGTCTAGTTTTGGAGGAAAGTATTTATGTAGGGGCATCAGAACTGATGAGTATTTCAGCAATATTTTAAACTGTATTGTTCTAAGTGATTACCCTGAAAAAGCCTGGATTTCTGGGTAATGGCTTATTAAGGCATTTTGTTCCTGTATTTTAAAGCCATATTAAGTTGCAGTGTATTTCCGTAATTGATTAATATAGAGAACACAGTAACATTAAGAGAAACCTCAGAAAGTCACCTTGTCCGTCTGTTGTCCCCAGGGTAAATGTTTGAGGTAGTGATGGAAGTTGATGTGAATTACACAAAGTAATCACTGATATCACAGTGATACATGATACGGAGCTGTGTAAATGTCTTGTGTAACAAGAGGCTGAGCTTCCTTAATGAAAAAGAGCAGAACTTACTTGCAACACGTACACTGTCCTTCTGGAAACTTGTGGGTTCTTTATCTAGTTTTTACTGGTTTGATGAATCCATTACACTAGTCAGCTTTTTAATAAGGAGCACTAAAATTTTTTCAAAGTCTTTGTATTTTGTGCAAGATATTGTCATCTATGACAGCAGTAATGCAAAATAAGTCCCTTCATTATAATGCTCTTGTATTCTAATGAGTCAATTAGAGCATCTTGGGACCATGTGCGAGTAACCAGCTCTTGGGAATCTTTCCCTTGATTGCATTTTATTGTTAAAATATTTTAGCATAGCACTTAAAGCAGCAATATGCCTTAAAATTTTCTCAGCATCTTCAGGATGGGAATTTCACATAGAATGAAAATTCTTTTTGAGAATCTTCATGTAGACTGAAAATTCAAATGATATTTTTTTGTTTTCTTCAAGGAAATTGTATGTAATTGCTACTTAGTTGGGGAATATTTTTGTAGGAAACTTTCCTGCTTCATCTATATTCAGAATGGAATTGTATCTCCATTTCTGAAGGTGTTCATGTCCTCTAATCTATTCTGTGATTAATATAAATATAATTATTTTTCTAGTCTTGAAACCATCCAGCAATTGTAGCAGAAGGCTGATTTTGAGGAATTCTTGTGAAGTGTGAGGACAAAAGTTAAGTAAAAGAGGTATTCTGAAGAGTAGTAATTAGTAACTATGGTGACAGATGTCTCCTGTAGCAAGAAGTTAGCTATATATAAACCAAATTACTTGTAAATTAAAATTCTCCTAGATCTCTTCTTTTTAAAAATAGCTTTTTGCATCAAAACTAGTGACATTCATGTGGAGAGAGATCTATTTTTGGGCAGTGTTGTCACACTTTGTGGTAAAACATTTTATCTTGAGGTTTTTGGGGCGTATCTTATCATCCTGCTCCTTTTGACAGTGAATGTGTTTCTGGATTATTAGAATAATCTATGGATAGATCAGCTCATGAATAACTTTCACCTTTTTGAACTACTTCTTTCCGTGCTTTCTGTTTACAACAGAAAACTTTATTCAGCAAGAGGAATGAATATCATGTACCATGCCTAGGATTCATTCAGGTCACATCCTTTGGCATGAATCTTTTGCATCTTAATATAGAATTCAATACAATCTTAATACAGAATTCTGTGGAATGAGGTGTTACAGCGTAATAAAGGGGGGTCAGGACTTGTTCTTCTGTGACTGACATTGATATTCATCAATGACCTGGATGAGGGGATGGAGTGCACCC
>VXBO01007938.1:111610-122931 GCA_013400135.1 Rhinoptilus africanus
ACTGCATTTTGCAGTTACAGAATTTGATTATTGGGAGGACTTAATTTCACAACTGTCAAGTTAGGTTACAAATTGTTGTTTCTAGAAAACAGAGTTTGTGAGGTTACTTGAATGATACCAGTTCTGCCTGAGGAGGGTGAGGGCAAATAGGTTAGTAAGGGGAACTGTCCTTTCTGACAGTGTTTCTATTCATGTTGGTTCATTGCAGGTTTGTTTTTATTTTTTGTTTAAAAAAGAGGCAGACAGGAACAGGACTTGAGCACCTTTTGTGCAAAGTTTTGGATGAGTGCGCAATCATAGAGTAAAAGCACTGTTTTCAGTATAAGCTGTTACTTTAATGTTGGTATCCTATGACCATCATCTCATATGAGTTTTTTTCCGTATGAATTACCATTAGCATAATGCAGCTGTATTTTTTCCTGAAGTTTTGTTCTTCTAGGTGTTTGGAGTATTGATAGTTCCTTTTAGAGCTAAAGTAAATAAATCTTAAAGTGAGTCAGTGACATTTGTACGGTTCTGTACTGATCATTGGGGCGTTGGGGATTCCAGGAATTGTAATGCAGTTTGTTTACTTACGTTTTATGAAAGCAAAGATGATGCAGGTCATCATGCTTTTCTTAATTGACTCCAACTTCAGACAGCTATCTCCTAATGCAGAGAACTCCAAATTCTGGTTGTGAAATGTGCTTTAAGTTCTCTTCTTGAATGCTGCTGCTTCAGGAGGTTTGAGTTTATGGCTTAGGAACCAGCTTCTAACATAGGCTCATTTTTAGCTCCGGTCGTTGTTATGTACCAACCAAATTATGCAAACTGAAAATGGTGGGAATTCTGGAACCTCGCTGAGTTGTTCAGCTGTCCCTGTCATGGAGCCAACTTTGCTGCTTTCTGTGATGCGTGAGGAGCTGATAACCAGGATGGTGGTATGTCCATTAACTATGTGGGAGCTGAAGATCTGTCTTGAATGGTATGGCACTATGGCTTCAAGTTGAGGGCAGCAATGCGTAATTACAGCAGTCTTTTGGAAACAAGCGGTAGAGATCTTCATCCTCATTGTTTTAGAGGTATCCACAAGCTTTAAATTATGAGCATGGGTTTTTGCTTATGTTTTAAACTAGAGAACTTGGATTGTGATACAGTTTGAGGTCCTAAACTTAAACTTTTAGCCATCTTATGCTAAGCTTTTTAATATGAATTACTTTGAAAAATGCAGCAATACTTCTTGGGAATTTTCTTTGATAATAAATAGCCCAAACCATTTAAATAGAATGGTTTTAACTTCCACATAGCTAGCTCTAAAACTGAATAATGAAAAAGTATTGCTTGATGTTTTTAGTAGCCTTTCAGTTGTAATGACCACTTCCTAATACAGACAAAAAAAATCCTTCCTAAGTAAATGCCTGACATCCTGTTTCTGAATTTTCCTGATGTAAAGCAGATTATGTGGATAACCACAAATACCGAAGAATAGTATAGAGCTATTGACTAATAGTAACCTTGAGTCCTGAGCTTTTCACCTTCAGAGGAGTAAGTTCAGTTGCAGCTATTAGCAAATGTGGGGTTTAAGCAGTGGTTTAGAAAGTAAATGCTCTTGCCTAAAGGGCATAGCAGGTAGGGGGTAGTGTTAACTCTGCATACATGCTGTCATGTTTTTCTTCTTTGTGAATGCTTTTAATATGCTATCTTTTAAAATTCTGATGTTGTAAGTCTATCTAGAACTTCCCAGTTAAAATAAGCATTGCAATGTAGTATGTCAAAAGAAAGGTCTGTGCTGAAATGTTTTCAGGTACAACACACCTGGAAATGTTTGCTCTGGTTTATTGAGGAAGGTGACATTTTGCTACCGAGGGACACGCTAGAGCAACTCAAGGTTGTAGGCAAGCCTATGTTTTCTGCATAGTTGAAGCTGTTCGTGTCTTTCGGTGTTCGTCATTGCCCTTCTGCCTAGGGTGGTTCCTCCTCCCCACAAATCCAACCCATTTTCCCTTCCACATCACGGCCCGTGGGTTAGCTCAGGCAGAAGTTAACTGAATGGCAGGGCCCGTAGTGAACTTCAAAGCACTGGAACTATCAGGACACAGCAAGCAGCAGAGGGATTAATACTTTGCATCCAGCAAAGGCTGAACTCTGTTTATACCCAGGCCCAGTTCTGCTGGCACAAAACTGCTTTTACTGCCACAGTTTATTTTGCTTGACAACAGGTATGAGCAGCCGGCAGGGTTGCCCTGGCAGTACAGTCAACAGCACGTCGAGGGGTAAACAGACACGAAACAACTCGGTCAGCCAAGAGCGGATTCACTGCTGTCCTCTCCCTCCTGCCCCTTGGAGCTACCTAATGGCACTGACTTCCTGGGAGTAGCTGAGGATTTTAACCTTTTCACCAGAGTAGCCGGATTTAGATTAGTTTTACATTTTCAATTGAAAGTTTAGGGTGAATATTTTTTATCCAGTGCTATGTCAACAGAGGCTCACTTTTTCCTTATTTCTTACTGTATAGAAAGAGTGGTTATTTTCCAAAGAAGTTATTAAAAACTACAAGCAAGTTGTGCTTTTTCCTGGGGACCTACAATAGTTAGTGTCCCTGCACAGCTGCCTGCCCCTCCTCTTTGCTCGCTCTGACTGGGAAATCCCTTCCCAGCCCTTCACTTCTAGTTTCACAGCCCGTGCCTCCCTCAGGTAGCTAGAATCATTTTAAAAAGGAGATTTGTCAAGAACTCAAAAGTTAGCGCGCTAGTTTTGTTTCTAAGTTCAAGGAGCTGGTGTTTAGCAAGCAAAGAGCTATTAGATCCATGTGTTAAAGAAATAGAAGACTAAATAGAAAAGCAATTTTGCTTGATGTACCCCACCCTGTGAATTATGCTTACTAATACAGACAAATACTTCTACTTCCTTGACCGGTGGGTGGAGTTAGGCAAGTGAGAGGAAAGGAATTTAGGATGTGTCTAAGCAGACCAGAATGAGGAACTCAATCAGTTGGATCTGGAGATAATTTAGCATTTGAACTTCTCTATCTTAAAGCCAAAGGAGTGACCTGGAATTCAGTGTGACTTACACAGCATACTCTGCTAGCAGAAGTGCTGCTCCCCAAATGAGAACATACTCAGATAAAATGATCTTTTAATTGTATGGGAGAAAAAGCTTTCTGGCTGCAGTGAGATAAATGTAGGCCGTATTGGTTTGACCCCATTATGTATTGTTTAAAAATCTTTGTGCACAATTCAGGTTGTGCAAAGCCAATGTACTTCATCTCCTAGTAGAATACTCAGCGTGAAACAAGTAAACACAGCTGTACTACTCAGTCCAATTTTGGAATAGGGCAAATATTCCAATTTTTAGATCCCCATTTACTTGCTGGATTTGCCTATTAGCTTTAGTGGTACTCAGGGGGTGCATTTGTAATGCCAGCATTAATTGTTTAATGACTGATCATTTCGTTTGTAGCATGAATAGGGGAAGAATCTGTCATCTTAACTGCAGCATTTTATGGCTTAACTGCTCTAGCCGACAGCCCTTCTGCCCCTTTGTGGTAGTAAACATGACAAAAATGAAGTTGTCATCTCCTTAGTGTCTATAGTTCAGAATTTCACAAATTAATTTAAATCTTTCTGGTTTAAACTAATGCCTCAAAGCCTGTATGACAGGGCTCTGAAGCACATGGGAGTTCTATATACTTCTTTCACACAGAAAATATGAGGCGAGGAAAAGAATTATAAACTTAGGAGGTCCTGAAATTCTGTTTCTCTTTCTACATTAGTTGTCTAGGCAGTGAAAATATATTGAATGCATAGAATATATTAATGGTTGACTTTCTGTTAAAGAGGCAATGGCCTACATTTCGGTGCTTATTATTTATTTAATTATTAATTCAGCTATGGAGTAAGGCTGAAATATGTTTATATACTTTGGTCTATGTCTGCATGTTTAGATGTAGAATTTGTTCCTCTTCATGGAGTGAATCTCGCATCTCTGCAGAAAAACTGTCTCCGTTCTCCAGTAATCCTCCTCACTGTAATTCTCAGCATTGTTGTCCTGAACTGCGGTTTCAAGCTGGGTTAGATGGAGTAGCAATAATGTGCTCTTAAAATGGGAAAGGATGGCCATACATAGTGATAGCAAATGTTATGTGCGTCTGTCTTGATCGCCATTCTTGAATTAGTGCCTTACTGCAGTACTGGTAGAGTTCTACCCTAGGAGAGAGACCTGAGGTTCTTTTGTTCATTGTATTGTAGTTGGGGTAGTTAGGCCATAAAAGTTTTTTAAAAACACTATTTAAACAGTCAGGAACTCATTAATGGAGGACTTTACTCTTTAAACATTGATTTTATTTTTTTTCCCCTCCTGTTGTCCTGTATATGGAGCACTTACTCTCCATCTTTACCTTGTAATGAACAGTTATAGAACAGAAAGATCTCTGATACCTTTGACTTCAGAGTGTGTGATTATTATGCACTGCTGTTATTTTTAGATTTTTTTTTTCTGAGAAAGCCAAAATGTTAAACTAGCAAGTTAATTAAAAGTGCATTTTTGATGATGCATTTGGCTATGTTTTAGGCTAATTCTGCAATTTCATGTTAAATTTCTAGTTTGAGCATCAGTGAAATAATACTGTATATTGAGAGATGCTGTGTATTAAGATGATGATGAAAAAAGCAGTGCTAAAAGCGAGTCTTGTAGTAAGATATTAAAACAAAAGCTCATCAATTGTTTGTTCTATCCTTGTGTTGTAGTGTAATTAAATTGTTGAAAAAGCGTGCTGCTTTCTTTTCAAGATTTTCTGTGCATCTCTGAGCCCATCCTTTATCTTCTCTAAGATCCTTCAGAAGTGTCTCATCCTATACCAGAACTGCGTATGGTTTGGGAAACAAAATACTTCATGACTTTCTCACTTGTCAGGCTAAGTAAGGAGTTATCTTCAGCTCTTGGAAGACTTTAGAATAGCAATCATTAAGCAGAATATTTTTGTTGTTAGTTACTAGTTTTTGAAGAAAATGGTCTACCTACTGGTAGACATAGGTGAAGTTAAAATTTGTCCTTCCTGAGAATAGCACTTTTATAAGTTCCTAATATCAGCTAAGGTTCATATATTGTAATTGCAGAAGTTTAATGTATTATCCTCTGGAATCTCTATGAAAGAATTTTATATTTCATTAACCGGGAAATATTAGGAATTTGTTACGGGGGGAGGGGGAAATTGTAGTGCTATCTGACCGCATGAAAGTAAAATGTAGACCGTGATTTACTCATCTGAGTCATTGACCTAGAAAGAAATGGAACTTAAATGGAATGAGGTTTTTATACACCATAGGTCAAAGAAGAGCAAGTTCTTTTGTTCAGTTTGCATAACTGAATATTAACTCAAAATATAATAAATACAGGATTTTTCAAATTAATACATAATTCCTTGTAAAACATGGAATCAAAACTTTAATTTTTTTGAAACCTCCTTAATGCAGTTTCTAAAGAAGATGGACTGTACTGGAGAAGATTGAGTGTACTAATGAGCTGCAAATTTGACTTTATTCTTAAGTCTATATATTTTGTGGAAGCAACATGGTAGGATGTCTGCAGTTAACTGAGTTTGTTAATGGAGTATAAATGAGAGGCAATGCAAACTATCATGAGAACATAAATTACTAAGGAGGAAATGGGCTGGGATTTCTTTTTACATCTGAGAAGGTGTTATGGTACTGGAGAGTAAGTTTCTTAAATAGTTGTATGTTACCTTGTATTTTAAGAAAGTGGGAAAACTACCACTCAAACCATACATATATATAGTTGTGATCTGAATTAAGGATGTGATAATTCTTTAACAGTCATAGAATTGCCTAGGTTGGAAGGGACCTTTCATACCATCTAGTCCAACCATCAACCTAACTCTGACAAAAACCATCGCTAATCTAAACTATGTCTCTAACCACTATGTCTACTAGTCCTCAAAAGCTGTGGTGTTTTGAACGTTCACAAGGTATCCTCTCCTCTCTAAATTGGACTAGTTGTTAATATGAGGCACGAAAGGGCAGGGACTTGATCTGAAGGGAAGTGTGAATTATAAAAGCAAGTGTAATTAGGTCAGTATACGCTGCCCTTTTTTCTGGCAGTACTGGCGTAAGCACCTCCTCACATAACTTGCATCAGATCTCAGAACTGGTTTGCAGTGATGAAACAAATGCTTGAGCCAGTACAACTACAGAGGTGGTGGTGCAACTCAGCAAGCAGCATCAGGGAAAGATTTATAGTTACTCCCTAAGCTGGCACTTTTTGATTTGTGCTGTTTTCACAGAAGGCCAGTACTGGTGTGTAAAAACTGTTGGTGCATGGAGCTGGTGTGTAAAAGGTGTTGTTTGGGGAATTGGAGAACCCACCAAGGATACTGCATAATTAAGTTTATTAATTTCCAGTATACTTCCGTAAATATTACTTATCATATACATGTGTTTGTTCCAGGGCTTGTGCTTGATCTTGTTTTCTAAAGATAACTTTTAGTAATCACACAAAAGTGATGAAGGGGTAGACCTTTAAAATAATTGGAACTGGGAAAACTAGTATGGAAGTAACATTTGAATTTACTACATGAAAGGTACCAGTTCAGGGGGTTGCTGACCGGTTAAAGACAAGATGACTGAATCCTTTCTGCTAAGTCTTGAAGTCAGTGCATTTCTATTTAGACTTCAGCTTATTAACGTTGTTGCTGGTTTTACTTACTACTTTGCTAGATGCAGGAAGAGGAGAGTATTTTAATCCTGTTGTAAAGACTTCAAGAGCATCATTTCTTTAAAATTTACATAATGCAATTCAGTAGCATACAGTTAAATGGTCATCTATTTAATAATATTAAATTTAATGGGTATTTTCTATGTCCAAGTGTTTACAGATTTATTTTTTTTACAGTTTGAATTCTGAGAGTCTACTGGTATTTTGTAAATTTTGTGCTGCTGATGCTCTGTTGCACTTCCTTTCCTGTGGCCACTCTCTTGTATTTCCCTGTGCTGTCTCCTTTGGGCCCCATCTGCAGATTCTGGAGAAGTCTGTTTACAAGGGGCAGTGATTAATCAAAAAGTTGGAGGGATAAAAGGCAGATATTATGCATGGGAAAGAAAAGGGTGGGGAAAAACAAAGAAACACAAGCGTGTTTGTTTCTCCTTGCTTGTGACTCACTTTTTCATAACAGAAGGATTTTCAGATGGAGCAGAACGCTAATTGAAAACAACCAGGAAGTAAAAAGATAATTATCTCTGCACTGAACCATGAGAGGGTTCAGTACTTTCAGATTAGTAAATTAACAAGCTAATTAATTAGATTGGCTTTTAAACTCATAACTGTTATAAAAGCTGTATTATATACTATTATATTATTATGTAGTAATATATAGTATTTCATAATATACAGTATTATTTAGAGTAGGGTGGGTCTGATTGTTAATGCAGTGAATGCAGCCATAGTTTCTTGATCTATCCATTATTTGTGTTTACCCTTCATCTTTATGAACATATGACTATTTGATGATTATTTTCTTTCTTCAATTTAAGATCAAAGGCATATCTGGGAAAAAAATATCTTTCATGTGCTGCTTTTCATTCTGTCATTATGTACACCTAGCTGAGCTTTCCTGTGCTGGCATTCCCCTGGATTACTGTATTGAGTTCCAGACCCAGTGACACTTAAGCTCTGAGGTTAGGGCACTGCTTTGGGCTGCTCAGGATGAGCGTGTAAGATACACGTGCTTGGTGTCACTTTCCAGTAGGAGATCTGAGGAGCCCTAGTGCTGGTCTCTCATTCAATTTTAAACCCACCTTTTCCCTCGACACTATTATTTTGAACTATGTATCACTTTTTTTGAGGAGTGTGATAATAGGGGCAAATAAAAGTATGGAAAAGTTTGAATGGAATCCTGAAAAAAATCATCATAGCTTTTATAGGAGAAACATGGGAATACGTTAATTTCTCTGAAGGCAACACCTCCAGCTTTACGCTTGCTTTGGGACATGAGATTCCTTATGAGTGCAGGAAGGTGGGGATTTCTACCATCGCATCAGGTTCCTGTAATCCTTGCCATCTTGAACTTCTGAAAGTGACTCATTTCAGTAGTTGTGCCTGGCTGGTTAGTAAGATTCCAGTCCCCTCTTTCGTGCTCTCTGCTGATCAGGTCTCAGCCAGTGACTCTGGTCTTCTGCCAGGTGACTCACTTGTAACCTCTTCTCAGATGCAGCAGTTTTGACTAGAAGTCTTGTGTCATAAGCAGTTTCAGATTCAATAAATTGCTATTAATTGTAATTAAATCTACAAATGGGTATTTGCAAAGGTACTTGATGATGCAGCAATCTTGAGATTAAGGTAATGGCGTGAACTAGTTATCCCAGAGAGGTGAAAGCATCCTAAGGTTTTTTTCCCCTTTAGTTTCACTATGGTCTCATTTTACAATTTCTTAATTCTGTCTTTTGTCAAAGCTTTTCCTTGTGCCCTCAGTGCTGCTGTTCCCTACAGCATGTTTCTGTCATGGAATGCTGGTACCTTAAATGTATTAGCAGTTAGCTTTTCTGTGTTCACCAACATCAATACAAATTCCTACTTATGTGTGGCAAAAGATGCCGTTACTAACACTATCTGATCCTTTCCATGCAGGCAGTAGCTTAAGTACAGTTTGTAGCAATTATTTGCATAGTCTGTGTGCTAGAATTCAGTCACATGTTAACTAAAAATCAAGTACAAATATTTCTTGATAATGTGAACGTGTTGCATCCTGAAGAGGGTGTTTTGAGTTTGATATATTTGTCCATTTGTCTGGCTGTATTTTGTAGCAAAGAAAATTTTGCTGGAGCTTATGTTTCATCATTCTTGTTTTGTTTTGCTTTTTCAGATACTTAACTTGTATTCTTTTTGTTTGTTTTACAGTTCTATCTTCAAGACACTAAAAGTAGTAATGGTACCTTTATTAATAGTCAGAGACTGAGTAGAGGATCTGAGGAAAGCCCACCATGTGAAATTATGTCAGGTGACATCATCCAGTTTGGTGTAGATGTGACGGAGAACACGCGGAAAGGTAAGGGTATGGATCATTTTTTTTTCCCCTCAAGTATTTTAAAGCATTTTTATTTAGAACATCTTGTTTCAATCTGATCTTGAAGAGTAAATGGCATTCCTGTTGTAAGAAAATAGGCTGGATTTGTGTTGTGGTGGGGTTTTTTTTTGTTATCTCTTCCCTCCTTTGTGCTGGCAGCAAGTCCTGTGTCCATGCAGTAAACTGGATCAAGAAACTGATCTGCTGAAAACACTGCCTCTGTCACACACACGCACGCCCCCTTGCCCCGGCAACAAGATGTTAACTGGGCTGCTTCTTCTGCAGCCGTTTGGGTGCTAGTGTGTGTAGAGGAAATACACATCCAGAAAAGGAGGCTCAACTGGGACCACAAGTTTAGCTGTTGCCTCACTTTAATTGATTTACAGCAATTTTAAAAGTGCAGCATGTGCATGTGTGCATATTGCTGTGTGTGGGGTTCTGTGTTGTTGTTTTATTTTTGTAACTACCTTTCTGTGTCAAGCCTGTGAACCCAAAAGTTTCAACTAATAATGTGGCAGAAGTATGAAACTGCATTTCTTGATAAAGTGCTTGGCATGAGTTTGAAACAGGCTAATTTAATTCTTGTTAAGATATCTGCTATTTCATACTGTGACTGCTACTGATTTGGGTTTCTGCAGGTACTCTATAACAAGGATAGAAAAACGTTTCTCATTCCAAAAAAGTTTCTTAATGTGTATTTAGACCTAAAACAATTTTTATTTTAAGATTTAGCTGGAACAAAAATTGGAGTTCACTTGTGTTTATCAGCAATTATTTGCAGTTAGTTAATGTGAAAGTTTGTGGAAAGTTCATTGTAAGCAAATTCTTACCAGGAATTCTTGCCAGTAGTAGTTCTTCCCCGTGGTTTTATGTTCATTTCACAAGACGCGATCCAAGCGACCTGGCACTTGTGTAGTGAGTGATCAGTTTGTGCAGCCCTCCTTTTCCTCTTCTCTGGCTTTGAACACGGGAACTGCACTTATGTTACTCATGAATGTGTTGAGCTGGCTAATGAGGAAGAGCGTACAAGTTTGCTTTCCTTCCTCTTCATGCTCCCCCAAGCCATGAATGAAGATGGTATCACGGTGCTGGGGCATGAAGCAGCCGCATCGCAGTTAGTGTTTACCCATGAATGCAGTTGGAATGCATATGAACGCATTTTTTTCACCACTTCATTTCAGTAATCTTAGATGTTACTGTTAGCCTAATCTAGTAATGAAACAGACATGAAAGTAGTTTTTAAATTAGTGATTCCCTTTAAAACCATTTTGCATTCTGGTATTTACATAATGCCGTATTTGCACAAGACATTTCAGCATTTTGCTGTGTGTAATTACAAGGTAATGACAGGATAGGCAGTTTACTTGCCTATGTAAATCCTGATTTGTGTAAATATTGCTAGAATCCATTTTATTTTATTGTTCAGGCTGTGCTTTAGTAAGTCATTTCCTTGCAAATACGATCTTGGTTTGGTTCATTAAAGTAGTGGCACGTTCAGTATGTGATTTTTCAGGAAAGGCGGCGTGAGTGCCGATTCCTCTGTGTACCGCGGGGAGCTGAAGGCAAGAGCAGGCTCCAGAGAAACGTTTCCAACCCTCCCGCTTCCGTATTTGTCCGCTTGTTCTGTTACTGACCAGCACACAGGCCTGCGCATTTCCCTCTTCCTAACACAGTACTTACCTGTTCAGCATCTTACCCTGCTTTTCTCCCTGTTAGCGTGGTTTATATTCTTTTAGCACTTCCTAAATTTCCCATTCGGTGCCAGAGCATTCCAGGAGTTAACCAGTGGTGGCATCCGCGTGCGGAAAGGAGCAGTAGGCTTTCAAGTGGGGTCAAATAATACCAGATGATTTGGGTCAAATACAGTCCATGCCCTCTGTTCTAGTCAAGTTTGGACTCTTCTTTTTAATACATCTGTTCTCCGGCGCGGTGTTTGTAAACGCCTGTGGGGGTGAGGGGGCCCGGTGCTCGCTGCCCGTCACGGGCACAGGGGGAAGGGGAGAGGCAGATTCTTGGCACTACGTCAATTACTGCCGTGGCTGCTGGTACTGCACCAAGTGAAAATAAAGATGAGCTTCGTTTGCCAACTGTCTCTCTGAAGCGAAAATGTTGAGGCAAAAATTACTACTTTATTGCCGTTTTTAAGCTGCTTTGCAGCCCAAACCCCTCCCCGGGGTTCAGGGCAGGGTGTCTGGAGTTGCGTGGCCCGCGGCCCCTCAGGTTCGGCGGGTCGCGGCCGGGGAGGCGGCGGCCGGCGGGGCGCCCCCTG
>VXBO01007938.1:133830-145917 GCA_013400135.1 Rhinoptilus africanus
AGCAAAAATAGAAGCTTTGCAGGCTGATAATGACTTCACAAATGAGCGGCTAACTGCTTTGCAAGGTAAGTCACTAGTGGGGAAGAAACTTTGATAATTTGTTTTTCTTTTAATCTGTGAAATATCTTTTTCTTGGACTTTTGTTTACAGTACGGTTAGAACATCTTCAAGAGAAAACTCTTAAAGAACACAACAGCTTAGGTAGGTGTGATCGGTTTCTTGTTTCAAGCTGGTTTCCAGATTTTCTGTTCAATTACTCTTATTATAATTATCTTGTAGTCTAGGGGTCTGGCAAAAACGTTTTACAGTTATCCCAGTAGTGCGTTCTTCTTGGCATCACTTGTTAACATTGAAAGACGTGCGGCCACAACAGAATGCCAGTAGAGGGCACTCCTGTTGTGAGTCTTCAGACTTCTGGGTCATTGCTCAATTTAGAGCTCTGATTGTACCCCCTCACCTGCAAGAGTTTGAAAGTTTTTNAGGTCTTCAGACTTCTGGGTCATTGCTCAATTTAGAGCTCTGATTGTACCCCCTCACCTGCAAGAGTTTGAAAGTTTTTGTTTACATATATGTAAAACATTTCATACACACACACGTATATATATGTTGTGGATATATATGTATGTAATAGGCAGTAATTACATGGATGATAGTAACCTCTTCCACATTTGAACAACCAGGAACAGGATCTGTAGTGCAGGAAAATACACTAAGTTTTGCCTGTTTCGTTTGATTAGATTAGATACTTAGGAGGAGGACGATGATGTATGAAAAGCCAGATGCATTTCACAATTCTGTATTTATAAAGAAACAAAACCCAAAACGTTTTGCTTGTTTCCAGAAATAATACCCTTTCTTAATCCTAGGCATACAAGTTGATGACTTNGTTTTTGGGCTCTCATTGGCATCAGTAGGAGTCTACCAAATGATGTCACGATTGTGATACAAGAAAGTGGAAACTCATTGACATTTTTCCTCTTAATTTTATTTTCCCTTGCAACACAGACATATACCGTTTTTCTAGTAAATTGAGTATGGTAAGTAAGGTCAGCAAAACATGTTTTTCTAATTACAACATATGAAAAACATGAGTACATTAAATACGTAAATAGTGGAAATTAACTTTTTAAAAATCAGGAATGACTTTATGTAAAACAGGAATGAATACAGATTGAACTAACTGATGGGCTTTTTAAAGACCAATTAGTTAAAGCTAAGTATTTTAACTACTATATCTTAACATACACTTCAAGTGTTTTAAATAAATTTGTCTCATAAGACTAATCCGAATATCACATACAGCAAAGGTTATTCCAGTTATAATTCTAAATTCACTAAATTGTTACATTGGCTAAGATGTATTTGTCCTCTTATGATAATTTTAAATTCTTACTTGATGTAGTTCACCTCAGCATTTGCTGTGCCTTGCTAGATAGTGAAAGTTCTGAGGGATGGTAGTAGTATTAAAGGAAGGTTGGGGCACTTAAAGAATTTGTGGTTTTAACTAATTCACAGTGTTTGAGGATTACCGTATACATTTTTGAAACAAAATATTAGAACTATATAGAACGCTGAGTTTAGCAAGCAGGAGACTTAATGTCTGTTCCCAGTTCTCTGGACTGACATATTTTGTTTTTAGGTAGATCTCGTTGATGCATAATTTTAGGTTGATAATACTCTTAATGCTTGATAGAATGGTTAAGAAATAAGTTTGCTTTTAATTTAATTTTTTTAAAATCATCCTCCTCCCAAAATAGTTAACTTCAAAGTAAAACTGAGGGGATCTCAGTTTGGCATCTCCCAAACTAATAGGGATTGTGATTCTTCAGTATAACCATGTAAGCCGTTGGAAGACTTGGAAAGTTAAGTTGTTGGAGGTTATTAGAAAAACATGCAGTACTGTGAATAAAAGTAGCGTAGAGCTAAATTGAAATATTTAGTAAAAGCTTTCAAGCTTCGAGTGCCAATACATATTGTTTTAGAGAAGTGATTGATAACATGACACTGATTGATTTCTTCTTTTTAACAAACACTTTTTTTGTATGTTTTAAAATTGTTGGCAGGAGTGTCTTGTTAGCTTTTAAAATACTGCTACCTCTTATTGGTCTGAGTTTAAAAATTCTCTGAAATATTTCAAATTTGAATTAATTACTATGTGATTATAACAAATATTATCGTATCACTGATATTCACTTTTCTGTCAAAGTTGAAGCAATCCCTTTTTGATTTATTTTGGATTGCGTAAGAGTCAAAATGTCATCTGGATGGATGCATGAAAATATAGATTCCTCTACCCTATAAGTAACAGTATAACTTGTGCTTAACCTGCCAATTTTTTTTTGTTTATGAATATAGACAACATATAATTGGTCATTCAAGTTGTCTTTCTATCTGTTTATACAGTCTATCACCTTTTTCCATCATGCATCTACCATTCTGTTTTATTATCCTATATTTTAGCTTAGTTTTCCATTATTCTGTCTGTTGTACCTCATTCTTCTGCATCTCTGCTATACCTGGTTCATCCACATTTCTCTGACGTTTTAGAGCTTGCTGGCCCCTGTTCTCTTCATGGCAGTCTGTGCCTTTCTGTATCTTCCTGTCCTTTATTGAGCCCTCATATAATGACAGATGGGCAGCAATTTTTTCTGCCAGATTTTGGATTTTGTTCTCTTGAGAGCAGCAGGAAGCAGCTACTGGGTTTTTTTTGCAGAGTAGTCTTGTGTTATTTTAGAAGAGCTAAGAATTTAGGGGTTATAATGTAGATTCAGCAACGCCGGCAGTGAAAAAGGTTGTAAATACTTTGCATAAAGGAAAGATTTCCCTTGAAGGCACAAGTCAGAAGGTCAGAATTTTGGGGTTTGTGGTAAGTAGCACAAAAATTAAAGGAACTTTAAAGTCTTCTCTGTCTGTATACAAATGTATACATACCACCCCACCCCCAACAGTCAGAGGAAAATGGTGGTAAAACCATACAAAATCAGGATGCATTTTAAGATTCCTTTCGTGTCTCTATCTCACAAAGCTTCAGGTCAAGTCCTCAAGATATGTTCATAGGCATACTACCGAATTGTTGCAAGAATAAGAATTTTGCACATTATTTTTTCTGTGGATGTTCATAACATTAAAAGAGCTGTAGTCTGAGTGGAGGAACTAAGAACTCATGTTATAGTCTCTCTAGAGTCTTTTTATAGTAAAGTGTATTAAGATGTCGATGGTTAGGTGTTCTTTTTCTCTCATTGCACCTACGGGAATTCTGGTGCAGGAGAGAATAAGTTGCTTGTACATCAAGCCACTGATAAAGGTTGTGTAGAACTGAGTTATTTCAGTAAGTGTTATGTTTCTCATGGAGTTGCACCACGCCTGGCTTTCATATTTAAGTTTTGCGAGCCATATATTATATAAAGAAAGATGCGGAAAACTTATATACAGTTACTTAGAGGATCATGTAACAGGGCAAAAAAAAAAGAAAAGTTTATGTCTAGATAACAAATGTTACAGCCACAGTGCTGGTTTGAGTACTAAAAAGCAGCCTTTTCGGATTGCTAGATTCTTGAGGTCAAAGGATTTTTGAGGTTTTTTAGAAAGGAAGTTGTTAGCACCCTTTTACTTAGAGGTGCAAGGTTTTGATGGAGTTGGGTGCTGAACAAGGTCACATTGAAGGACTGGGGTAAACCTGGGCATTGAGACCAGTTTTCAGATCTCTACTGTAAAACTGTCCTTTCAAAAACTGTTGTTCCTGTTCAGTGGAACTTTGTTTGAAAAGTAAAGGGAGGTATTCAGCAACGCTTTTAAAATAAATCTTTTTCATTTCAAGAGGGTATTGTATATGAAGAATAAACATGAAGGCTAAAGAAAAACTTATTAAATGCCCTTTTAAAGCTAATAAAAATACTGAAGAATATAGTCTGAATATATGTTTTTTATTTCTTCAATGCTTTGATTTGGTATTTGCAATTATCCACGTCTGATTATGAATTAAAAAATTGGAGGAACTAGAAGTATCAGTTACGGAGTTACATGTTTCATCAGTGCATCAATTTAAGTATTCTAAATGTATTGTGATTTAAATATCACTTATGTGCATTAATCTTTGTTGAAAAAAATATGAAGTTGTCAATAGAAATTTAGTGGAAGTCATTTGTCACCACCTAAAACGTGAAAGAGCAATACAGGAAATGGCAAATGCAGAATGTTTGGACTTTAAGAATTGGTTCTTCCTAAATTTGGTTAAAGTTGGTGGGTTTTTTAAAATAGTTTCTATTAAGGTAAGGGGCTCTTTATTACACTTAAGAACTGCTGTTAGATTTTAATATTTAAAGGTGTGTTTACAGTAACCCTTTCTTCCCATCAGTTCAAGAGAGTAATCTATTTTCTAATATCACTCAGACATCATTTCACAATTTCAGTGTCTTGTCTGTTGGCATATTAACTCAGATTTCAAAAGTTCACTGTAAATACACAATTACAAATACTGTTAATATACCTTTCAAATTTTTTGTTGCATCAATTTGAAAATGATAAGAAGATGTAAACTTAAGTGTTTCTTTCTTTACTAGAGCACTTTCTTTCAAAGAGTGGAGGGGACTGCACTTTTATTCATCAGTTCATAGAATGTCAGAGTGAGTACAAGAGTGTTCATCACATTTGCTTTAAAAACAACAGAAAACCCAGAAAAGGTGGATAAACCCCAGAATTTGTCACTACTATTTAGTATTTCTGTAATAGCAGAAATTTTCAAAGCACAGGATTGTGGCATTCTGATATTAAGCAAGTGCCTGTAGTAGTAAGAGGATATCTTTGCTCTTGCAAAGCGATGATCACGTTGTCTCTTAGCAGTTAATCCATTGTTGTCCTCCAGCCAATAAGTGGGTGGTAACGTTGACATATAATGTTTAAAATTGACTGCCATTTTTCACCTGGTACAAAGTAAGACGTAGAAAGCCTGACACTCTCAATTCAAGCAAATGTCACAGGCAGCAGTAGGACAGAGATAAAGTAATGATGCCTTTTCTTCATTTCACGTATCTGTAATTTATCTGATAATTAAAGGTCTTACAAAGAACAAAAAGGAAAACAATACCTTAATTTCTGTGTGGAAATCTAAGAAATTATTTTAAGAAAAAAAGAAAAAATAAATATGCAATACCAATCGTTAGAGAGATGTGTTATTCTGGAATGAGAAACATGTTTTCAAAGCAAATGGCTTTTGAAAATGAGTAATGAATCAGCACAGTCTGGATATCTATACTTAAAGAAGAACTTAAGTTGTTAATACTTTTTGTCCACTGAGAGAAAAAATATCACTAGTATGGAGAGAAAAGTGCTATTACACTTCAAAGAAAACTCCTTTGTACCATGAAGAACTATTTTTTGACTCAAGAGTTCACAGAGATTATGTACCTAAAGTTGAGCAGAGAGAAATATTTATAAGTAGAAATAAGGCAATATCTATTTTTGACATTATGCCTGTTGGAGTCTCTTTTTCCCTTTTAAATTTCAATAAGGAAGTGTAACAGACTTGTTTGACTTTACTCCTTGTGATATGGATTGCAGTACTATAAACTGAATAACAGGATACTGCTAATATTTGTCTAAGAAAATTTAAACTTTTCTCATTTGAAAAATGTTATTTTTAAAACTGAACGACTGGTAACTGTCTTCTGTCAGGCTGAGGTTTAAAATAATTTTAAATTTTGCAAAGATCTTGTATGCATCCTCTTTATTCAGTACATAAAAATGAACTGAAGTTAAATGTTTGACAAAAATATTTTTTGTCTAGAGTGAAAATGAGGAGCACACTGAGTGATGTTCAAATGCAAATTGGTTGCCTGTTTTCTTTTTTTGGATGTTAGTTTAACCTGTTTTAGCAAAACATGTCTTAATATCACCTCTGCAAACCACATGTGACTGGTCTTGTCAGTATTGAGAAGCAAAAGCAACCATCAGGATCTAGTAGAAGATTCTAACATAAAATTGAAGTAGTAATAAGAGAGTAAAAATAAAGATCAATTTACTCATGCCTCCCCTTTCTTGAGAGATTGAAAGCTAGTTTAAAGACACTTTAGGGCCTCGATTGCGTTATTTTTAGAAGAATGAATATGAGCTCAAAGGTATTCTGCGTTTTTTGGTGACAGTATAAGATTTTACTATCTAATCAAGAACAAAAAAGATTCCAAATCAGCAGCTCGTGTACTTATTTCTGAACTGAAATTCTGCTTTTCCCAAATTCGAGTATGTTTAGTCAGGCCCCGCAAAATCATGAGGTCAAAAAACTGCAAACTGCGGGATCTGTTATTTAAATTTTGTATGTAAGTGCTACCCTTCGGTCCTGTTCCTGCTCTTTGTGCTCTGCAGCAGGTGGGGGTTGGGAACTACTAGGAAGAAAAAGTATAGTTCTAGAGATCACCAGGAACTGGAGTTTTGAGACACGCAGAAATGCTTAAGTGTAGGAGAATATCATAAAGATTGGCAATATTGAGAAAGAATATATAGTTAATCATATGCTACTATGCTATCATAGAGGTTTAGTTAGTGGAAAGAAGCAGGTTTGTTATTCAAAAAAAATAATATGATAAAAATCCCAGAAAACAGGAGTCACTCATTGAAGTTGCGTTATGTAGGGTTTTCTGTTTTATAATACAAGCAGAGGAATGAAAACTGTAGAATTTGCAAACCATAAGAAAAATGTAAAAAGAAAGGCGAATTGAGACAACTGTGCAGTTTGTAAAGAAAAGAAGGGTCTGACTTGTGGTTGTACAGTGGGGGAGATGCGCATCTCCAGAATTCTGGGGAAGAAGCACTTAAATTGGGAAAACACAAGCAGAGAAATGGGGAAAAACAGCTAGAGTCAAGGAAGTGGAGTATTTAAGACAGTCCAGGAAGGAAAATTAGGTGATTAAACCATCTATACAGTTGCTACAGAGATAAAAGGAAAATGAAAGTGCTTATCAATTAAGACTAATCAATATTTCTCAAGGTACTAAAGCTACAATTTTTTTGGTGGGAGAGTAAAAACAGGACACAAATCTTCTTCAAGCTGCATTGCAAGTGCTTGACTTGATTAGCGTTGCTTCTAAAATCTGGCTTCTGTAGGTTTTTGAAGGTATTTTTAATATATTTTTATTTTTTTAAGCAGAATACAGCTCACAGTCTCGTCCAGTAACCTCTCCTTATCTATCACGTATGAAATCTTGCTCTGAATGATCTGGGAAGTCTGTTATTTTCTAATCATTACATCCAGTTCACTTGTTGCTCATTTCATAACTTTGTTTTTTGGGAACCACTGGTGGAAACCAGTGACATTAACAGCAAAAGTCATGGTGCTTCTTTTTACTTAGTACACGATATGAGTTATTACCAAAACTGGTGATGATGTATAGACAAAAGAGAGATTTGCTGCCCTACTAGCTTCCTGTCTTTCACTCCAATCTAGCTCTTCTTTTTGTCCTTATTTTTTTCCTCTGTGATGAGGAAAGGTTTTTTTATGATTTTAAATGCAAGACAATTTTTTGCTTTTTACCAAGTGGCTTTTTGTTTATTTCTTATTGTGTTTGGTTTTTTTAATTTTTCTACCTAAAATGGGATCATTTTTGTATGGATTGAATGGCTGTTTTCAACTTTGCCGTTAATTTATGACCTGCAGATGGCAATTAAAGTTCAAGCTGCTTAGTATCACTTTTTTCAGATGGTTTGAAATTTATGTGTTGAGGGGCAGGTTTTCTTTCATTGGTCTTCAAACCTGGCCTCCTTCAAAGACTAATTTGATACTAAAACATAAAATGTATTGGGGGCGTGTTACTTCAATAGTCGTTATAATGTTAACAGATCTTAACTATTATATTACACAAAGTGATAGGCAACCTAAATCTAAAAGGGAGTGCTTAAATTGAAAAGATAGGAAATGCCTAAAAACCTAAGGGAAAGCTGCCTTTGAACTGCATTCATCAGCAAAAGCAACATAGGCTATCTTAAAGATGAACTGAAAGCTTAACTTCAAAGCAGATTAAATCAGTTAAAATTACTATTATTTATGATATGTATCAGTAACTCTTTGTTTTCTGCTAAGTAGTGACTGGATAGGATGAAAGATAAAAATTATTTGTGCCAGAAATTAAAGATGGGATCCTCACTCTAATTTATGTACAGCCAAAAATGCGTGACTTAATTCAGGGAATATGTGGCTGGATTTAAAAAGAAAATTTAAAAATGAAGTTTATGAGGTTTTCTGCTTTTACTTTGATTGTTGTCTGGATTCTGCTGTTTTAGTGACTAGGGTGGTAACAGAGTGCAGATGGAGATTCTATGTAGTTCAGTGACCTCAAAATCCACTTTTCTGTTTGTTATCTAAATATATACAGGCATGCAGAAATAAACTATTTTTTGTTGGCTTTGAAATACACAAATGCTAGCATTCTTAAAACACAGAGAATGCTTACTGGCTTGTTGAGTTAGGGGGGATGTCAGCCCCCAGGTGAAGAGTGCTGGCTGTACCAGCCTTGGGTCCCACTGGGCAAGGGGACTGGTGTGTTACTGCTGAGCTACTTTCCTGAAGAAACGGTGTCTGGAAGAATACTTCTGTACAAATGTTGAAATTCATAATAAACATCAGAAAATAGTAAACCACCATGGAAAAGAAAAAAGATGAAGTCTGCAGTATTTCTTACTCATAAGAACTGAGAATTCTTATAAGTGTAAAAAGCTGCTGCAAAAGTTTCAGTTTGGAAAAACATCTGGATCAAGAAGACTAGATTCTTTTTGTAGTGTAATTATTCTGGTTTTAACAGTTACTGAATTGTAAAAAATCCAAGGTCTGTCAATTCCTAATGCTAAGTTTTCTTCTGTAAACTGATCATAGAAGCCTATTTTAAGCTAACAGTCCAGCACAGATGAGGTGTTACCCCTTCAGATCTCGCAGTTGGTAGCTACTTGGAGTGTGTGGGTTTTGCATTCAGCTAATTTTTTTCAGACATACGGGCAGAATTCCCCACCTGCTTTCTTGCTGCCTTCCTCCCTACCCCCCTTCCAGGCTCAGCTGAGTACTAGAATAATCACATATGAAGACTTTTATTTAGATTTTAAAAAAAATTTTTTAGAAGTCATTTTATGGTAGAGAGCTCATGTTATCACTCAGTAACTCTTCACATGTGGCTGCAGTAACCTGATTCCCTCCGCAGTGCCCTCCTCGGTTAAGGCACAGGGACTTTCTCCAGCTCTGACGAACTTGAGATTGTTCTGAACTTGGATGATGAGTAATCTCCTACAGTTGCTTGAGATCTGACGCCAATCCTGAAAATCCAGTGTGCTGTTCAGTGTATTTCTGAAGCAGTATTTGTAAAATGTTACAGGAATGCTGGACAATATTTGTAGGTAGAGGGAATTATCTCTTTTAGACTGGTTTGTCTGGCTGTAGGGGTGGGAAGGGGACAGGACAAGCTTTTGGCCATGTAAACCCTTCTTCAGACCTCAGAGGGTTTTTTTTGTCTGAAAGTTTATCTACTATTTAGGGTTGAAAAAGATATCTCTATACAAATGTTGTCCTCCTTGTCATGGTTACAGCAACAGACCGTCAGAGGAGTACAGAGACTTCTTCTTAATCTTCAAAGCTACTTCAAGGTGGAAATACTGAATGAAGCTCACTTTTTCAAATTTTTTATTAAAAAAAAAAAAAGTATTTACTGTCATCCAGCTTCCTTTACCTGAACTCCTCCTGTAGGTGCTATTCCTTGAGTCTTCTCTGTGTCTCAGCTCCCTGTGTGGAGCACGAGGGGTTACCATTGTGCCGGGTCCCTCCCTGATGGTCCGGGCTGGGGCAGGAAATACTGCACAAGGGGAGGCAGAGGCGGATCCAGGCAGGGGTTTCAGTGGTGTAACAGCTCTCAGCATTGGCTGAATTGCAGGATTTACTGCATAGAAATTGATGATGTGATCTGTAAGATATGTGGCCCTTGATAACTTTGCATGTTGGCATCACTAGCCAGTTGTTAAGGAATTTAAAATCATGAAATTTAATCTGAAAGAGAAATTAATTACTGGTTCAATAGCTCTTTTAGTGTCTTTGATCAGTCCAAACCTTTTCTTCCCTTGGTCTTACTGTTTGTATTCAGGTCCTAGCTGGAGTGAGGATGAAGTTAGCAATCTAGTCTCAAATTCTGTGTTTTAGGTTTTTATGCACCTGATATCCATGCACAGACTTCCCTGTCAATGCGATGTGTAAACCCAATTTCTGTGAACCTGGATGTGATGCATGCACAATTCTTTGGAAGAAAGACTATTTCTGTGTACCTTTGATAGGGACTGGTAAAGCAGTTGTGATGTGGACGTGGCTGCTCGTTTGCTGGTTTATTGTGGCGTATTTCGAGTTTTCTGCAGAGTCGGGTGATTATCTATTTCAGGCAACCAGCTCTCAGAATTCCTTTTTTTGATAACTATAATTTGAGAAATGTGTTAATTATTTAATGCTCCCAGTTAGTTTTTTTTAAAAAGTTCATAAAAATTATTTTTCCTACCTTCTCATTAGTGAACTGAAGCATTAATAATGTAAGCTAATAAATTGCAGAAGTAGTAATTATGCACATTATCACGAAGTTCCAGTAGGCTTGTGTGCTCTGTTTCATTATTCCATGCTAGAATAAAGTTTTTGTTCGAGCCGGAGTAGGAAGTAATATTATCAGCTTTTAATTTGGTCATGGAATGTACTCTACGTAGATGTGTGCACAGAAAAGCTTCCTTAATTTGAGCTTGGAAAGTAACACTTATTTTGTTTGGCAGACAAGATCATAGATGAAGGACATCTAACCAAAGTGGAAGAAACAAAGCTTTTGAAAGGTTAGACTTCTGGATTATTTAACTGTTTTTGAAGCATGTTTTTTATGTCACTTCAGTGCATGTTCTGTCTTAAACTAGCAGTTTGAGTTTTGTTGAATACTCACTTAAGGAAAAAGAAAATCAATAAGGAGGAGACATATTGTCCACTGAGCTCTGCTCTAAATATTGTTGTAGGGTAAAAAGATTTAAAGGGAACAACTTTTGAAGGCTGAGTGCATGCAATCCTAATCTCAGTTTTGACTGAGTTCTTACCTGAATGTGCATTTAAAAAAAAATTTAAAATACAATAATTTTTGTAAGTAGATTTAATTCTTTAGTGCCTGCATAAGCTTCAAACAGGTTTTTGGTTTTATTATAGGACTAAATAGAAATAATGTTTGGTCTAATTTAAAGTTTTAAATAAAAGTGTATTTTAATTTGACTTTTTTCTAATTTACACTCTCTTAACTTTAAAATACCTATTAATCTCCTAAAAGTACCTTTTCCAAGTAAAATATAAATGTGCATCTCTAACTTTTTTCTTCTGTATAAAACAAGTAAAATACAAGGAGCTAATTAGAAAAGACTTATCTTCTCAAGGAACAGTCATCCTTATCTTGCAGTGCCAAAATCAGGAATGCTACAAAGTGTGTAGATCAATATTTCCTGTCTGTCTAATAAGGAGAGATTGTTTGGGCTTGTAGGCTGGCTCCACTTTTGTAGCTTTTTATTCATGTCTAGACACACTAACTCATTTCTTTACCCTCTGTCCTTCTGCAGAGTGTTACTGTATTAAAGAAATGTTAGCTTGTAAAAACTCCTGGTACTTTAAAGACATTTAAATTTATCTTCTCTTACCTTACTGTATGAAATCGCACCTTTAATTTGTTTCTGTACGTGAGTGCACTATAGACAACATGCCATATTTGGGAAAAGAATGCATACAATAAATGTAACGTAACACTTGCATGCCAGTTATCTTGCAAAGCGGTGAGCTATTTTTAGTGTTTGTTAATATGTTCTAACTCATCACATAAGTATGATGTCAACACATTTTAATATACTTCATCATTTTGGCGATGTTTATTCTACTTGGTTTTATTATGGGAAATAGGGACAACTGCTGTGAAATAATATAGTACAGGAAAGAGTTTTGTGTTTATGACTCAGGTTCCAGAATAGGAAGCAGGTTTTTAAACCATTTCTCTTTTTGACTTCTGCTGCTTCAAATGTAGAAACTGATGCATCTTTCCTCTGGTGCCAGCTCTCGTTCCTTGTTTC